>CANTUT010000493.1:15000-70000 GCA_947687605.1 Reutealis trisperma
ATAAGATGATAATTGTAAATAAGATGCTTGAATATGACATGAGTGCAAGAAGAAAACTGAAATAAAATATCCACAAATTAAAAAGGGAAAAAGAGATTGATAGAGATTTGGATTTCAAGTTTGGATTTAGATTCCAAACGTGCCTACGTACCCCATTAAATGGGGATCAAAACCCACGTAGTTCATTCCACGATTAAGTGGAAGGGTTTAGAAGTTGATCATATTAATTTTGGTTTAGGTGTTTTGAGAGTGAAGAAAAAAGGCTGATATCTTTGCTTTTGGTGGGCGGAGAGTTTTACAGGACTGAAGTTTTGTTTTATCGGGACTGGGTGATTGGATTGATTTAAGGGATTAATTAATTAATTAAAATGATTAATTAACTAATTAATGTGTGAAATGGATGGACGGATAGGTGGATTAACTAATTAAAAATGATTAATTAATTAATTTGGATGAGAGGTGGATTTAAAAAAAAAAAGGATTTATTTAATTTTAGAGAAAAAAGTGATTAATTAATTGATTAAAAGGTTAATTAATTAATTAATTAAGTGATTAATTTTAATTTTAAAAAAAAATTTAGTTAATTAAAAAGATTAATTAACTTGGTTTGGTAATATAATTAATTAATTGAAAAAATTAATTAATTAATTAGAGAGTGATTGGAGGGAGGAGAAGAGAGGAATTAGTAGATAACTATCAATACTAATTCAAGAGGTGTGTTGGAAGGAATGATGGAGGGGGTATTTATAGGAAAAGTGGATAAGGATAGTTCAAGTAGTGAAAATGTGAAAAGACCATGAGGGGTAAGGCTAGAAAGGACTAAAAAAATTAGGTTGGAGGGTATTTTGGAGACTACAGGCGGGGTAGTGGGGCCCACACCTCCGAAGGTATCAGCGATGTTGCTGACCCTCTGGGTGGCACCTCCTGTGATGTGAGCAGTGCACTGCCTAAAGGGGCACTAATGTCACCCAGAGAGGGGCCAGTGCCACCCAACACCTCAGTGGGTATGCAGGCTGGAAACTTACTTTTCTATTGGCTAGGTTTTAAGACTTTTAGATCATTTTTTGAGATTTACAAAGCTTAGAAAATTAATTGATCCATGTCGATAGGTTCGAAATTAATTTTAGAACAATTAAACAGTTAGTTTGAGAAAAATCCAGTCAGTTTTGAAAAAATACTGTCTGATATAGAAGGTCTGGTCAAGATAGGAAAAGTGTCAATGTTTGAAAATTAAGCATCCTCATACTAATGTGACTGAGAGTCCATTTTTAGCTCCGGGGGTGCTGCCCCCTTGATCCCTGCCTCCTAACCGGCTAGCGAAACTACCGTGCTAGCTTTGCATAGCATAGTAATGTTAGCAGATGTCAAGCTATGGCTGAATGACAAGGTGTAAAATTAAAGGTTCACAACAACCCCCTCATCATAATTGGATTTGAACAAAAGGTAATTCTTATGATAGTGAACATTAGGAAGAGGTGCCATGTCATATTCTAGGCTTATGTGTTCTTGTCAGGTCCTTTGGGAGGAAACCCTCTAGGATAAATGAGGTTTTATGAATGGCTATTAGTTCGGCCTTGATGTTGGATGCGAGAATGGTCTTGGTGAAGAGGACAAAGAAGATTTGTTAAATTTCAATCAAGGCTATCTGTCCGGCCTTAATGTTGGAGATAAAGATGATCTGGGGTAAATTTCAATCAAGGCTATCTGTCTGGCCTTAATGTTAGAGGTAAAAAAGATTTGGGTAAATCTTAATCAAGACTATATGTTTGGCCTTAATGTTGGAGGTAAAGAAGATTTGGGTAAATCTTAATTAAGGCTATCTGTTTGGCCTTAATGTTGGAGATAAAGAACATTTTTAAATTTTAATCAAGGCTATCTATCCGGCCTTAATGTTAGAGATAAAGATGATATAGGATAAATCTCAATCAAGGCTATCTATCTGGCCTTAATGTTGGATATAAAGAAGATTTGGATAAATCTCAATCAAGGCTATCTCTTTGGCCTTAATGTTAGAGGTAAAGAAGATTTAGGTAAATCTCAATCAAGGCTATCCGTTTAGCCTTAATGTTGGAGATAAAGAAGGTTTATTGAATTTCAATCAAGGCTATCTTTTCGGCCTTAATGTTGGAGGTAAAGATGATCTAGGGTAAATCTCAATCAAGGCTCTCTGTCCAGCCTTAATGTTAGAGGTAAAAAAGATTTGGGTAAATCTCAATCAAGGCTATCTATTTGTCTTTAATGCTAGAGGTAAAGATGATTTGGGTAAATCTCAATCAAGGCTATCTATCCGGCATTAATGTTAGAGATAAAAAAGGTTTGGTGAATTTCAATCAAGACTATCTGTCTGGCCTTAATGTTAGAGGACAAAGAAGGTTTGGTGAATTTCAATCAAGGCTATCTATCCAGCCTTAATGTTAAAGGACAAAGAAGGTTTGGTGAATTTCAATCTAGGCTATCTGTCTAGCCTTAATGTTAAAGGACAAATAAGGTTTGGTGAATTTCAATCAAGCCTATCTATCTGCTCTTAATATTAGAGGACAAAAAAAATTTGGTGAATTTCAGTCAAGGCTATCTATCTGGCCTTAATGTTAAAAGAAAAAGAAGGTTTAGTGAATTTCAATCAAGGCTATCTGTCTGGCCTTAATGTTGGAGATAAAGAAGGTTTGGTGAATTTCAATCAAGACTATCTGTCCAACCTTAATGTTAGAGATAAAGAAGGTTTGGTGAATTTCAATTAAGGCTATTTATTGAGATAAATAAGGTTTGGTGAATTTCAATCAAGGCTATCTGTCCGGCCTTAATATTTGAAGGACAAAGAAGGTTTGGTGAATTTCAATTAAGACTATTTGTCCAGCCTTAATATTGAAGGACAAAGAAGGTTTAGTGAATTTCAATCATGGCTATCTGTCCAGCCTTAATGTTGAAGGACAAAGAAGGTTTGGTGAATTTCAATCATTGCTATCTATCCAGCCTTAATGTTGAAGGACAAAGAAGGTTTGGTGAATTTCAATCAAGGCTATCTGTCCAGCCTTAATGTTCAAGATAAAGATGATCTGGGGTAAATCTCAATTAAGGCTATCTGCTTGGCCTTAATACTTGAGGTAAAGATGATTTGGGTAAAAAAGGTGGAAAATGGAACCATATAGATATCTAGGTGATCGTTTCTAGACATTTATGGGTAAAATTGATAAATTTGAGTAAAAGATATGGAAAGTGAAACCATATAGATGTCTAGGTGACCGTTTCTAAATATTTATAGGTGAAATTGATAGATTTGGATAAAAGAGATGGAAAATGAAACCATATAGATGTCTAAGTGACCGTTTCTAGACATTTATGGGTTAAATTGATGGATTTGGACCAAAGAGATGGAAAAAGGAACCACATTGATGTCTAGGTGATCATTTCTAGACATTTATGGGTGGAGTTGATGGATTTGGACAAAAGAGATGGAAAAAGGAACCACATTGATGTCTAGGTGACTGTTTTTAGATATTTATGGGTGGAAGAGAATTTTGGACAAAATAATTTAGTGAAAGAAGAGCCTAGACTTTTGGCGAGTCAACTCGAGAGATCCTGACAAGGATTTGATAAAAGAAGAGCCTCAGCTTATGGCAAGTCAGCGCAAGAGATTCTAACAAGATTTTGATTGCTCTAAAAAAACTTGGGCTTCTAAATGTAAGGAGTTGGGCCTTTTCGGAAGGCTCAAAGGAACTTTGATGGGAGTAAAAGGACTCTGGAAGTCACACTTTGTTGATTATATCTGAAAAGGTATCATTTAGCCTTAAAGAGACACTGGTCAGCTTTAGGAGGTGTCATTCAGCTTTGAGGAAGTACTGGTCAGCTTTAGGAGATGTCGATGAGGCCATTGGCTCAGCTTATGCATGATTACATAGATGCTAGTGCACAGATGATGCATGCATGTTTTAGAATTCATAGACCTTTTATTTGACTTTTATGCCATGCATGATTTGTGATGATGCTTGTAATGGATGATCATATGGATGCATGAGAGTGGATTCATGCATTTACTTTGAGAATGCAATTTTTTTTATATGACTTTTGTGTCCATTGAGCTATGCATTTATGGACTGAAAAACTCGACAAGGTTAAGGAACTCAACTTAGGTTGGTATGGAATAGTCGCCATGGTGCCATTGCGAGGAGATTGAGATTTTTCTAAGGGCTTGCTTTAGGTTTTAAAATCTAGTGGCCTGTGTTTTCTGTTTTGGTGTTGCTAAAGAGTTGTGTCCCTCCTTTAGAAAGTTCAATGCTATAGCTTGGCTATGACTCAGAGGCAACTCTAGTGGTGCCAAAGTTCAGAGTTTGGCATTTTCTATATTTTTCAAGAGTTTTGGACTTGCCTCAGGATGGCACAAATCATATGGTGGTTAGTGATAGTCAGGTGTATAAGACCACTGTGATTGAAAAGTTTCATGATCTCGATGACCAAGGAGATATGAGGGCCTTGAGTTTTTGTTTGAGTGTCAGATACATGTCTGTTTGTGATGCCAGAGTGGCACATGGAATAGAGGCATTTTATGGTTAGAGCTGTGCCGAAAGATACACTGATGAGTCTTGATTGCTTTGTTCCAGATTTAGAGAGATAGACTGTCTTGCCAATTATTCTCAAGTGAGAAAAATTTATCTATTCTTACCCTTTCTATTGGGGGTGCTTTTGTGGGTGTCTATTTTAGGTTTTGGGTAATTTTGCAAGTGTGGCTGATTGATCATTTTCAAGTGGCGGCCCCTAATTTTTAGTATACACATGCTTTATTGAAACTCGGTCTGAGATCAGATAGGATGGTTGCTTGCAGCTTGCCTTCAAAGGACATATTTTTAGCACTGCCAATAGTAAAGGATTAGATCTCTCCTTACTAGGGGCTATGGGTATCGAGTGGTTTTACCTGTTGGGCTTGGTTTTAATAACTTTCCACTAGGGGATGAAGGTCTTAAGGCAGATGAGGTAGAGTCAAGATGTACCCCTAGTTTTTTTTCTTCTTGGAGTCTGTGTGGATCACAACTCCCATTACTAGAACTATCAGGTAATGGCTAGCTGAGGAGTTATCATGCTGTTTATTTTGAGATTTCACTTAGGACCACAGAGAGGTATGCCAGGTAGTTAATAAAAGTGGTTTAGTAAATTGAGAAAGAGTACTAAGCTACCTTGCTGAGAGGAATAAAGGATGAAGCAGCTGAGGAAGGAGAGACTGTATGAGGAACCATTAGTAGTAGGAAGAGGACTGTAGCCTAAACAAAGGGGGTGACTCATTCTTTGAAGGAGACTCAAGGATCTACCAGAAGTACGATACCACAGGTTGCAATAGTAACTCAAAAAAAAGAGATTGTGATAGACTTTAACTCTAATGAGGACACGAGATATTTGCATCTCAGGAAGTAGAGGAGGACTGGCTAGACCATGACTTCAAACATGACCCCTTCCCCTTTTTTTTTTTTTTTTTTTTGAAATAATTATAGGTTGACAAGACTACATGAAATAGGATAAGCTATAGATGACATTAAAAGGGCTATCTTTTATGATTGGTTTGTATTTTGCAAGATTTGATCATCATTAAATGAGATATCTTTTATTTTTGCTCTAATTTCTGCCTAAGCCGCCTTTTCAGATTTTCAGCTTAGCGAGCATTCTTCTTTTTCTTTTTTTTTTTCTTTTTGTTTAGGTAAAAGAATTAAGTGAATGATGTACTAGGCACAAAGAAAATGAGAAGGCGATATAAACAAAATATTTTGTATTATGATTTGGACCACACCTAAGTTAGGCTACCTACATATCCTTTTCAATTAAATTTTATTACTCATTTCTTTTAGGGAGAATCAGGTCCACATACTTTTGATCACATATGCATGAAAAATAGAAGTGAACTGTGGATGTCATCTTTAGATGATGTATCATTTCAGCTGATCCGAATTGCTAAGCTGGGAGAATTTGCTTCCTTCCATGTCCATGAAGATTGTGCCTCTGTCGAATAGGATCTTTTTGAGTATATACCATCGTCCAATCTTAGATCATAAATAAGGGCTTGGATTTCTCCCAAAACTGGATTTCCTTATTGCAAACCCTTGTCCTCCACCTTCTAGTTGAAGTGCTGAGCTAATCTCCATTGATAACCTTGAATTTTGTACAAAGCATCAATTCTCTTTTCATCAATGGTTTATTTTACCTTCATTCTCCATAACTTCTCCTTAACAGACTTCTTATAGGTTAGGATCTTGTAAACTATCATGTCTTCATCTTGTACAAAACAGCTTATAAGCTTTCCCACTATTGCCATGCAAATGCAATGTATGTGATTTTTTATTCTTTTCCATTGTGCCATAATTAATTAATCCTTTTGCCTTCTCATTTTTTTGTATTTTTCATTTTTTTATTATCTCTTTTTTTTTTTTTTAAGATGTCCCATTTAAAGACGAATCAAAAAAAATTAAAGCAAATCATAAAGTTTAAACTCTTTATTACTAATAAAAGCTTCATCATGAGTACATAAAAAGATAAGCCTAGAAGGCAAAATACAGACTCCAAAGAGCAAGACCTGACAGACTCAAATTCAAAGAAAATTGAATAGAAAATAGACTCAAAAGATTTTGACTCAGACTCAGACTTAAGTGACTTAGACACAGACTCAAATGACTCAGACATAGACCCGAAGGACTTGGATAGGGGGCACAGTAGCGCTGGCACTCTTCTCAAAATACTGGTTATTAGGTGAAGTTAGAGATGGTCGAGTGAGCTCAGTGGTTCAGAAAGGATTGATTGAGGTGCTAGACTTTGGGTCTGGGAGTAATGATGTCTCTGCTATCAATGAGGTCTTGGATTTTACGCTTCAAAGCCTTGCATGCATCAGTTTTGTGCTCTGGCCCTTGATGAATGTCATAGTGCTTATTAGCATTATAGCCCTTAGGCAAGGGGTTTAGAGGAGGTCATGGGTCTAAAGGCTTAACCAGATTATCTAAGGCTTTCTTGTAAATGATGCTAAAGGGCATGCCCAGCTCAGAGAAAGTCCACCTTGTTTCTAACTTCATCGGTAACAGGACACACCATTTACCTCTCCCTCTCTTTGGGTGGTGTTAGTGGTGTAGTTAGCATTCTTGTGATACCTAGAGGATTCATCCTTGATTCGTCCTGATTGAATCAAATCCTCAATCTTGGTGGTGGTGGTAATGAGAACTTTAAAGTTAGGGAGGTACTGTGTTTGTAAATGCATATGGTACTGGGAGAGGAGGTTCTTGACAATGATGTTAATTTGCTCTATTTCATATGGACAGTTCACCATTTGTGCTACTTTTGACCTCCACTTTATAAGGAATGCTATGAAGGATTCTCTTTGCTCTTGTTTAATGGTTTCCAAATCTCGATAGGTGACATCCACCTCGATGTTGTAGTGATATTGCTTAACAAATGCATTACATATGCCATCCTAAGTCTTCTTGTGATTCTAGTTGAGATATAGTAACCACTTAATAGTAGATTCAGTCAATGACCATTGGAATAACTGAGCAAAGAGCTCATCATCCACACCAAAGGGTCTCATAGCACCCACATACATTTTAAAGTGAGTTTTAGGACACGTGGTGCCATTAAACTTGTCCATGACTGGCATTTTAAATTTTGCTAGAACCCATACATTTGGGAAAAGAGCTAAAGATTCAACATCTATCATGTCTTCATGCTTCTTGACGTTCTTGAGTGTTCTCTACATAGCCTTAATTTTTCCATCAATTTCTTAACTTTGGGAAAGCTAGAGAAATCTCTGCTTTGGAAAGGATTCATAGTGGGAGAAGGAGTGGTTGTGTTCAAGTCTATGATAGGAGAGGTTGGAGTTTTAGGTGCTTTCCCTTTATCGGTGAGATTAGTGAGAGTGATAGTATAAAGAATAGGAGTGGGGCATGGCTAGTCCCAACTTAGGCAGATGCAGGCTCAACACAAGCAGGAGAGGGAGTAATAGTGGCATTGGTCATTTCCTTGACCCCATTGATGATAAACTGGCGTTGGGAGTTGAAGGCATTAGTAAAGGTGGCAGACTGGGCGGTAAGAGCATTGGTAAAAGTGTCAGCTTGGGTCTTAAAGACAATGCCGAGTGCAGCTTGAAAAGTTTTCTCTTATTTCTTAAAGAGATTGATGAAAAAGGTGTTCATCGCCTCTTGGTCAAAGTTGGAAGTGTGGGCCATTGGTGCCTTTGAAACAAAAAATAGAAAATGGGTAAGAATATAGAATTGTGAAGGAAAAAGTAGCATGAATGTGAAAATGTGTTGAGAAAATGATTCCCTCCATATGGTTGGTTACTGGATTCATATGGTGAGTGTGTGAGTTGTTTTGGGGTAACGGACCACTGGTTTGGGTCTTTGAGGTGTTTGAGGGTTTACCTCATTGAGCTTCTCATGTTATATACGCATAATCATGATGTGATGCATGTTGAATAAGGTTTTATAAACATATAAGAGTATCAATTATTACGATACATGAAACCTAAGCTCAAAGGCTAGGGCAGCTATATGTACAAGGGTAAAAGGTGGTTTGATTTAAGGGTCCCTGTCCTACTAGAGCATTAATATACCTAACCACATATGAGGCAAAGAGCCTCGCATGGGTCCAATAGTACTAATTGCTCATTACAGCACTGAGAGGTATGCCAAGTAGTTGATAAAGGTGGTTTGACCAATTGAGAAAAAGTACCAGACTGCCTTACTGAAAGGAATAAAAAGTGACGCAACTGAGGAAAGAGAGACTGTAGGAGGAGCCACTAATAGCAAGAGGACTAGAGCATAAACAGAGGAGTGACTCGATCTTTGAAGGAGACACGAAGATCTACTAGAAGTGCGACATCACATGTTGCGATAGTGACTCAAATTGCGATGGCGGTAACAAAGGAGATTATGACTGCATTGAGAATAGGATGGCACTACATTAGAGGTTCAAAGAAGGACTACTGTAGTTAAGGTAGAGAGGAAGACTGTATCTTTTAAATTATAGAGGAGGATATTTGGGAATAGTTTTAGAACTGCTGGTACTCAAGAGAGGGTTTTTGATACTCTTGTGTTGAATAGTTTTGATTCTATTGGTACCTCTATAAACCCTTATTTTAGCACCAGCAGAATCAATTTTGAATTTTTCAGAACGAACTGGAGCATTCATGGCACAACCTAACGCCTTTTGGACCCTAACCAGCCCTTCCATATCAGACAGTATTTTTCCAAAATCAACCGGATTCTCTCTCAGACTAACTGTTCAAATGTTCTAAAATTAATTTCAATCCTAACGACACTAACTGGTAACTTTTTTGAGCTTTATAACTCTGAAAAATGACCTGAAAGTCTCAAGAATAAGCCCGAAACCTCAAAAAAATGAGCCGGAAGGAGAACTCAAAAAATGTGTCAAGCATGACACATGACTATTGCAAAACAACAGTGCAGCGCCGCGTCAGACCTACCTAGTGCCACATGCCTATCTTGTAGCACGTTGCATATGTCTGATGCAGCATCACATAAGCTTGGTGCGGTGCCACACCAAATTCTGTAAATTTCTGACCCCCCTATGGCTCCACATGCGCAGAAAATGAATTTTTTACCCCTTTTAGTCTAATTTTCACCCATTTCTAACCCTACCCCTCATGATCTTTTCACATTTTTACTACCTAAACTACCCTCACCTCCATTTACCTATAAATAGGCCCTTCATCCTTCATTTCAAAACACACCAAGGTTGACATTAATAGCTATCTATCAATCTTTTTTCTTTTTCTCCCTCCATCCACTCTCCAATTAATTAATTTTCACACGCAAATCAAGTTAATTTATCTTTTTAATTAACTAAAAATCTTTTTTTATCACTCACAAGTTAATTAATTAATTAATCTTTTTAATTAATTAATTACCTTTTTTTTAAGTTAAATCAAAAATTCTTTTTTTAACTCATCCACTATTTCAATTAATTAATTAATTACCTTTTTTTAATTAACTCATCCACTATTTCAATTAATGATTTTAATTAATTAATTCACTCATTAATTATTTTTCTTTAATCATTAATCAATCCACTTGCCCAGTCCAATAAAATGGAATTTCGGTCCGGCAAAACACTTTTTCCATCTCTTCCATCAAAATCCAAAGTATTTTCATTCTCCAAACCAAAAATTATTTTAATCAATCTATAAACTCCTCCACTTAACCATGGAACAAACTACGTGGGTTTTAATCCCTATTCAAACAGGTACATAGGCATGTTTGGAATTTGAATCCAAACTTCAAATCTAATTTTTTAAATTAAACTTATTTTCCATTTTCTTAAATGTAATTAATTATTTTTTTTATAATATTTGTAAGGGAATATGTGGTCTTCCTATAATCCCATAAGGACTAGAGAAGGCATCCCATTTTTATCAATGTAATTATCTTAATTAAGGAGTGATCATGTGGTTCCCATAAATCTTTAAAAATTAGAGGGACCACTCTCCTTTATTGGTGAATTTTTATTGTTTCATTAATCTTGATGCATCCATGTTATGCCATATCCATGCATTTTTGCAATTATCATCTTATAAATGTCATTCATAATTAAACTTAAGAGTCAAATTTAGATTATTTAAAACCAAAAACCTAGTCCCCAAGCTCAACCTAGTTTGTGGCTAATGATTTTATTCATGGGCAAATTAAAGTAAAAATTAATAAATTGGAGTCAACTTAGGTTTTTTCCTTAACATTTTCTCAATTAAATAAAATTAAGGTGGCGACTCCTAAAATCATTTTCAAAATCAACCAATCCGAACCCGAGGGGTCCATCGTAAGTCTAAACCCGAATGAGCATCCCAGTTTCCTCTAGTAGACCGTGCTAGTGCTCGGGCCAGACCTCACAGCTGGCGACTCCATTGGGGACTGTTGCCACATTTTTTTCAATAAAAAGGAAATAAGAAGATTACTATTTGGTTAAGGAAAAATTTTTCCAAAATAATCTCTAGTTGGCTCATTGAGTATAATTTGACTTTCATGCATCACTTTGCATAATAAAGGCTTCTTGCCTAAACCTTAGCTTTAGGAAAGCTTTTGGATGGTGAGTAGCATTAGCTCAACAACTCTATTTGAGTATGTTGCGAGATAGCAAAAGCATGCCATCCTGCAATGAATCCCCAATCATTTGGGTGGTGTAACGAGCAATCAGTACTGTTGGACCCACACGAGATTCCTTGCCTCACATATGGTTAGGTATATCAATGCTCTAGTGAGATGGGGACCCTTAAATCACACCACCTTTCATCCTTGTACATATAACTGCCCTAGCCTTTGACCTTAGGTTTCATGTACTGTAATAATCGATACTCTTACATGTTCATGAAACCTTTTTCAACATACATCACGTCATGATCATGCATATATAACATAGGAAACTCGACAAAGTAAAACATATCAAAAACCTAAACCGGTGGTCTGTTACCCCAAAATACCTCACACACCCAACTTGTCAACATATAAACCTAGTAACCAATCCTATAGAGGGAATCCTTTTCCCAACACACCTTTATATTTATGCCTTTTTTCCCTTCATAATTCTATTTTCTTACCTTGTTTTCTGTTCTAAGGTACCGATGGCTAACACCTTAAACCCCTTTGACCAAGACACAATGAACACCTTCTTGCCAATCTCCTTAAGAAACAAGAGGAAACCTTTCAAACTGCACTCACCACCGCCCTCAAAACCCAAGCCGACGCCTTCACCAATGCTCTTAATGCCAAGTCTGGGACTTTCACTAGTGCCCTCAATTCCTAATGCCAATCAATCATCAATGAGGTCAAAGAAATGACCAATATAACCATCACTCCTCCTCCTGCTCAACCTACTTCCACCCAAGCCGAGACCAACCATGCCCCCACTTTCACTACCCCTATTATCGATCTCACTGATAAGGGGAAAGCCCTCGAAATGCCCACCTCTCCTCCTTTGGATATAAATGCCACTGCTCCTACTCCCACTATGAATCCTTTTCAAAGTGGGGGTTTCTCCAACTTTCCCGAAGCTAAAAGACTAATGGAGAAGTTTGAAACCCTAGAATGATCCATTAAGAATATCAAAAGGCATGAGGACATGATAGATGTCGACTCCCTTGCTCTTTTCCCAAATGCCAGGGTTCCGTCCAAATTCAAAATGCCTGTGATGGACAAGTTTAATGGCACCACTTGCCCTAAGACCTACTTTAATATGTGCATGGGTGCCATGAGACCTTTCAGTGTAGATGATGAGCTCCTTACTCAATTATTCTAATAGTCATTGACCGGAGCTATCATTAAGTGGTTATTATATCTGGACAAAAATCATAAGAAAACTTGGGATGACATTTGCAATGCTTTTGTCAAGTAATACCATTATAATATTGAGGTAAATGTCACTCGATGAGACCTAAAAGCCACTAAACAAAGCTAAAGAGAATCCTTCACTGCATTCCTTACAAGGTGGAGGGCAAAAGTAGCACAAATGGTGAACTATCCATCTGAGGAAGAACAAATTGACATCATTGTGAAGAATCTCCTCCCCCAGTACCAAGTTCACTTGCAAACCCAGTATCTCCCAGACTTTAAGGCTCTCCTTGCTAGAGCCTTTAAAATCGAGGATTTGATTCAGTCTGGTCAAATCAAGGATAAATCCTTGAGTTTGAGATACTGTAAGAACACTAATTTCACCTCCAACACCACTCATTCTGTCCCTCAAAATGGAGGAGAAATTAATACTGTTTCATACCATCAACCCATGAGATTGGAAAAAAGTTTTTTTGAATTGGGAATGCCTTTGAGCATTGTCTATAAGAAGGCCCTGGAAGCCCATCTCGTCAAACCCTTAAAGCCAAGACCACTCCCAAATCCTTTGCCTAAGAATTATAATGCCAACAAGCGATGCGATTATCACCAAGGGCCTAGGCATAAAACAGCTGCTTGTAAGGATCTAAGGCATCGAAACTAGAACCTAATAAACAGTGGGGATATCATTGCCCCAAGAGCTAAACCCAACATCACCACAAATCCTTTGCCTAACCACTAGGTGAATGTCATCTTTATTTCTTCTGATGAACTGGGATTTGATCCTCTCTCCCTCATCTACCCCACTTCAAGTTATTATTGTGTACTTGATCTAAATGACTTTGTCACCGAAGTAGATGCAATCACTCAAAGTGGAAGAGTCCTCCCACCACCTCCACAACCTACAAATTCAAATCCAATAAGTCATGTCGCCCCTCCTCCAACTGAAAAATTAAAACCCTATAGTGAACCGGAGGAGGATCCTATTCTTAAGCAATTGAAGAAAACCCAAGCAAACATATCGATATGGAGCCTCATCCAGTCCTCTTACCCTCATTGCCAAGCTCTTTGCAAGGCCTTGAATTAATGTCAAGCTCCTATCAACATCTCACCTGAGACCCTCGTGGCATCTTTAACCAACACTGCCAAATCCATGACCATTTCTTTCGGTGATCATGATATCCCTTATGAAGAAGAAAGCCACAACCATGCTCTCTACATCACAGTGATGACCCGACGCAAAACTATGCCTATGGTATTAATAGATAATGGGTCCACTCTAAATATATGTCCACTAAAGGTGGCCAGCTGCCTAGGATTAGAGGCTTCAGATTTCATTCCATTAGACCAAATAGTAAGAGCATATGACAACACCAAGAGGGAAGTTTTGGGAGTGGCAAACCTTGATGTCACAGTTGGACCAGTGACAATGCCAATCCTATTTCAAGTTATTGACATCCCAGCCTATTTCAATCTCCTACTTGGTAGACCATATATCCACCAAGTGAAAGCAGTTCCTTCCTCCTTGCACCAGAAGTTGAAATTTTCCCATGGTACAAATATCATAACTGTCCAAGCTGGTGTATATGGGAAGAGTGACATTCCAAGATCTATGCCAATCTTGGAAATCAAGCCTAAACAATCTGCCATTCCTATGTCTAGCTTCTCATTTGATACCATCCAGTTCATTCAAGGGGAAGGTAAACAGTTCGTTCTTTTCGACTTTGATCCATATAGTAATGTGGCAGTAGCTAATATGATGAAGAAAATGGATTGTTTTCCAGGTTTAGGACTTGGAAGAAACCAATAAGGGATCACCTAATTTCTGAGTATCCTACTGCCACTCTTTCTTTCGGTATTGGTTATGTGCCCAAACCTGAAGATATTGCATAATTGGAGGAAAGAACCAAACTGAGAGCTAAGGCCAAAAAGTGAGGTGAGACTTTTGATTAGCCAATGTGCCCCTATTTTAAAACTCTTAATGGGTATTTTGTGAACGAGGGAGAAGATTTCCCCTACTGTGGCTTTCCTAAACCATTGTTCTGTCCCATTTCTAAGAAACTGATCCCTGGTTTTAAAATTTTCTTTGATATCAGGCTCAACCTAGAGGTGTGCGAGCCCATTTATCAACTGGAGGAGGATTAGGAAGCAAGTATGGAGCCCTCTCATTTTGAGACCATCCATATGATCACTAACCACCAACTTGATCCCACCAAGCTCATTCAACCATCCCAAGCACCATTGAATAACTGGTATTTCGAGAAGAGCACCGATCATGTTATGTCCTCATCTGAGTCTTCTAAGTCTAAGTCTAAGTCTGAGTCCCTTAAGTCTGAATGTGAGTCTGTGGAGACCTTTCAATCTTTTTTGTCTAATTTTGTAACCCATCTCCCAAGCTTGTCCTTCCAAAATGATGTAACCCATGATGATGGGACCTTTGTTTTCAATAAAGTGAACAAGTTTTCTGCTTACTTTCCTAACTATCTATACTCTACTTCATCTGACTCATTATTAAATTAGAAATCTAAAAAAGAAATAAAAAAGGAAAAAGGAAAAGAACCAATCAATTATGGCATAAAGGAGAATCCTAAAATTACATACATTGCATCTGCACATTCTGACACACAGGTATTAGTTGAAAAAATTCATGAGTTCATGGACTATTTTGCATAGGAGCCCAAGGATATGGTGGGAGTAGATCCCAGCATAGCAATTCACAAAATCCTGACTTACAAGCATATGAAGCCTGTAAAGCAGAAGCTGAGAAGAATGAAGGCATAATGGTCTTTGAAGATCAAAGAGGAGGTTACCAAGTTGCTAGATAATGGGTTTATCGAACCCATCACTTACCCCTCATGGTTGGCCAACATAGTGCCTGTTCCCAAAAAGGATGAAAAGGTCCAAATGTATTTTGATTACAGGGACCCCAACAAAGCCTGCCCAAAGGATGATTTCCCTTTGCCTTATATCGATTTACTTATGGACTGCATGGCTAGTGGATTAGTGGTTTCCTTGACCAAACTCTATGCAGGCTACAACCAGATCTAAGTCTATGCTCCTAATAAGGAAAAGACATCTTTTGTGACATAATGGGGCACCTATTGCTATCAAGTAATGCCTTTTGGTTTGAAGAATGCTGGGGCAACTTATCAGAGAATGGCCACTAGTATATTCCGTGACATGATGCACAAGGATGTCGAGGTATATGTGGATGACATGGTCATAAAGTTTGAAACTCCTGAAGGCCATTTTAAAGCTCTGGATCAATTCTTCACTAGGCTCAGGCAGTATAATCTCAAGCTGAACCTAGCTAAGTGCCTTTTCGGTGCCTCTTCAGATGTATTTCTAGGACACTTAGTCAACCAAAGAGGCATAGAGGTAGATTCAGCTAAGTCTAAGGCAATTATAGAAATGCCTCCTCCTAAAACTAAAATGGAGATTAGAGGTTTCCTAGATCACCTACAGTATATCAACTGTTTCGATGCACAACTAGCAGATATCTATGGGCCAATTTTCAAACTACTAAGGAAAGGAGCCTCTAAGTAGTGGAATGAAGATTGCCAAAAAGCCTTTGATAGAATCAAGGACTACCTCCTGAACCTGCCAATATTGCAACCTCCAAGGCCATATCAACCATTGTTACTCTACTTATCAGTAATTTCAGAATCTATAAGTGCAATGCTTGCTCAGACTGATCCAGATTCTCACAAAGAGAATGCCATTTACTACTTGAGTAAGCGTATGCTAACTCATGAGCTTAAGTATAACCAAATTGAGCAATTATGCTTAGCCTTAGTCTAGGTATGCCATAAACTCTAGCACTAACTATGCTCATACATAACTCATGTGCTAACTGATAAGAGCCCCTTGAAATTCCTTATGGAGAGGCTGGTTCTTGACAGCAAGATGGTACAATGGATGACAGTTCTTGCAGCATTTGACCAAAAGTATGTCCCAAGAAAAGCAATTAAAGGAAGCATCATCACTGACCAGTTGGCTACTACCCCTGTGGGAGAAAAGATATTTGAGCCTGAGTTTCCTGATGGGAACATCTTAATTATAGATCCTGAAGTATGGAAGCTATTCTTTGACAATGCCTCCAATGGTAAAGGCTATAGAGCTAGCATAGTTCTAGTTACCCCTAAAGGAGATCATTTGCCTATGGCAATCAAGCTAGCATTCGAGGTAACAAACAATGAAGTAGAATATGAGGCATGCATAGCTAGTCTAGAGGTGGCCATTAACATGAGAATAGACTATTTGGAGGTCTATAATGATTCTAACCTCATTGTTTCCTAAGCCCTTGGTAAGTGAAAAATTAGAGAAGAGCATCTAGTTTCTTACCATCAATGCTTGAGTGACCTGGCGAAAAATTTTCATGAACTCTCCTTTCACTACTTGCTAAGGGCAAGGAATCAATTCGCTGATGCTCTAGCCACCTTAGCCTCAATGATTGACATAAGCGATAATGAGATACACAAGCCTATTGTCATCGAAGTAAAATGGCAACCTGGATATTATACCATGTGCATGAATCTCTAATTAGCTGATGCTAAGCCCTAGTTTTGGGACATCCTCAATTACATCTAAAATGGTAAGTATCTGGAAGGAGCCTCAAAAGCATATCGGAGGACCTTAAGGCAACTGTCTGTTAGTTTTATACCCAATGGTGATGTGTTATATAAGAGGGCCTAGGACAACATCCACCTATGATGTGTGACTGAAGAAAAAGCCCTACAAATTATAGAATGGGTCCATGGCAGAGAGGAAGGCCCACACATGAATGGTGTGGCCTTGGCATGAAAGATAGCAAATCTAGGCTACTTTTGGCTAACCATGAATGAGGACTATGCAAAATATGTGCAAAACTATCACAAATGTCAGATCTTTGCCAAGCTCCAGCATTAGCCCCCTGTTCCTCTGAATCTGATAGCAACACCATGGTCTTTTGCTACCTGGGGCATAAATGTCATTGGGAGGATTTCCCCAAAGTCCTCCAGTGGACATGAGTATATTCTGGTGGCCATAGACTACTTCACGAAATGGATCAAAGCAGTACCATATCAAGTCCTAAATGCAAAGAAGGTGGCACACTTCATCCAAACCAATATCCTTTATTAGTTTGGAACCCCCTTCGAAATAATCATGGATAATAGCTCTCATTTTCAAAAGGAGGTAGTCCGTCTACTCCAGACAAAAAAGATTCAACATCACCGCTCCTCTCCTTACCGACCACAAACCAACAGCACAGTTGAGGCTGCTAATAAGACCATTAAGAACATTTTACAGAAAGTCATTGAGAAGCATAGAGACTAGCATGAACGGCTGCTCGCAGCTTTATGGGGATACAAAACTATCATTCATACTCCGACAGGGGCAACCCCATATCCCATAGTCTACGGAATGGAGGTTGTACTTCCCATTGAAATGCAAATTCAATCTGCTAGGGTAATGAGGGAAAGCCAGTTGAGCGAAGCAAACTAGATTAAAGGATATCATGAGCAATTGAATGCTATTAATGAGAAAAGAATGGATACCTTATACAAAATCTAGGCTACCAACAGAGGCTAGCCCAATATTTTAACAAGGTAAAGGATAGGGGCTTAGAGGAAGGGAATTTAGTTCTGAAAGAGATTAGGGCCCCGGTCCATGACCCAAGGGGAAAGTTCATACCAAACTAGGCTGGGCCATATATACTCAAAAAGATTTGTCTGGCGGAGGCACCATTCTTGCAGATGTGGACGAAAATAAATTCTCCAATCCCTATAATCTTGACCAACTGAAAAGATACTTTATTTGAAGACTACATTTGCATTATTTCTGTCTATTTTTCTATTTAAAATAATGTAATTAGAACTACATGGACCTGATTCTCCTTAAAAAATAACAAAAAAATGGTGATGATAACTGTAAGGGATACGTAGGTAGCCCAACTCGGGTACGGTCCAAAGCATAATGTAAAAATATTTTGTTTGCATCACAATTTCATCTCCTCTATGCCTAATACATCATTTGGTTTTTTTGTCTAAATAAAAAAAATAATAAGAAGAAGAAGATAAAAAGAAGAAGAAAAGAAAATACTTGCTAAGTTGAAAATCTGAAAGGGCGGCTTGGGCAAAAATTAGAGCAAAAATAAAACTATCTCATATAATGATGATTAGATTTTACAAGAGCATACAATCCATTATCACAAAAAGGACAGTTTCTATCTGTACCTACGGCTTGTCCTGTGGTCATGTCAGCTTACAAGAGTGTATAAAAAAGAAACCTGCAGCTCATGTTAGAACAACTACTAAAAAATAGGCAGACAACTACCTCTACCTAGTCAATCCTCCTCCTCCTCCTCCTAAGATGGATGTCTCCCCCGAAATCAAATCCCGCCACTATCTCCTCAATTGTCACTCCTCTTATCCTAGTCTCTGAGTCTCCCTCCATAACATCAGTAGCCAGAGTGCTTATAACACTAGAACTACTCTCAGTAATCACTCTTATCGGTCTACCCGTGTCCTAGTAACTCTAGAGCTGCTCCCTAAAGCCATGTCTAAAACTCTCCTCTGAAGGCCAATACCTCCTGAACTACTAGCTACAGTCCTCCCTTATGTCAAAGTCAGAGTCCTTCTCTGTACTATAGCAATAGCAGTCCTCCTCTATGCACTCACTGCTATAGTCCTCCTCTATGTGACCATAGTAGTGTCACCCTGGTGTCTAACGATAGTGATAGTCCTCCGAGTCACCTCTACTGCAGTCTGAGTCACACTGTAGCCTGTAGAGTCAGTCTTTCTGTGGAACCTCTAGTCTCCCTCTTATGTCGGGTCACCTCCCCTGTCCTAGCAATGATCCCTTGGTCACTAGTACCCTTGGCAACTGCCTCCTCTGTCTCATCACTCTCAGTTCCCTTGAGTAATACAGCCGAGTGCTCTCTCTTGACTGGCTAAATGGTCTCAATCAACCAACTGTAGTACCTCTCAGTAGTACAAAAACCAATCTCTAGTCTCACCATATGAAAACTCCTCATCCACCCTCCTCTGATGGCCTTAGCAATGGGGCTGTAATCCTCGTAGACTCTAAAAAGGGCACAACTAGGGGCACATCCTGAGTTTGACCCATCTGCCTCAAGACCCTCGTACCCTAGTAAATTAATGTCTATGCCAAATCGAGCAAATAGACCACTTGGTACCCATGGCTCATCATCATGAAAAACCTAATCCCATACCATTGGCAGTGCCAGAGTATGTCCTCTAGGGCAAGCTCGAGGAGCCATCCAATCCACTCTCGGACTGATCCTCGTCTCACCAAGGTAGGTCACATCTGATACGGACTTCTGGCTAGAGCAGCAACCACCCTCAAGTGGTCTATCAACCATACATGCAAAATAAACCAAAAATAAAATTCAGATATGCACAAAATATCCATCCCAGAAAGGATAGAAACTGACAAATTTCTTTCGCTCACCTGAAGCACTACTAGAGATACAGTCCATCTCTCCAATCCCTGAACAAAGTAGTCGAGACTCAATAGTTTCTTTCCCAACATGGCCCCAATAATAGAGCAACCCTACTCTATCTATAGTACTAGACCCGCCACTCTAGCATCTCCCTAACCGACGGGCCTAGGAAACGGATATCTGGCCATCAAGCAGAAAACTAAGGCTCGCATCCTAAGCCTCTACACCCCTACATCACCCTGGTCACCGGGATCATAAAACTCCTCAATAATAGCAGTCAGATTCACATACCCCTCTACCACCATCCTGCTGGTTGTGTCTGTTGGCAGAGCTAAAACTTCCTAGAAAACTCTATAGTGCCCAACTCTGAACTCAGGGACTACTAGAGCCGCCTCCAAATCACTTCCAAGTATGGCATAGAACTCTTCAAATGTGGGGTAGAGCTCTAAACTGAAAGACTAGGGCCGTCGAATCCCAAAACTGAGAATACGCTCTCAAAAAATCCTAGTCCACCTGAACTGCTCTCAATGCTACCATAGCCAAAATCCCGTATATACCTAAGTTTATTCTATCTACTTTGTTGAGTTTTCTTGTCCACATGCATATGTAATGACTGAAATATGACTCCATGTGAAAAAGAAGTGAAAAGAGAATGGAAAAGAATGGAAAACCGAGCAAAAGAAGTGAAAGTTGACAAACGAACATAGTTTCAGCTCTCAAATGAAAAAATGGATGGATTTGCTTCAAGATTTTTACCTTTATATAGGCCCCCAGATGTCACATCAAGTCAGAAAATATAAAAAAGCTATAGCCAAATGGATCTGCAATGGAAGCCTGACACAATGCTGCAGGACCTCTATGTGGCGCTGCATATCACTTATGCAGCCAGCCGCAATTAGCCTGTGCAATGCCATAAAGACTTGATATGGTGCCGCACGTGCTCCACGCGGCACGACATTATGGCGACACTCTGACGTTCACTCTTTGATACTAGAATTGCGATTATGTACCCCCAGTGCAAAAGATAAATGATCTTTCTCTCTTCCTTAGAGAAGAAAATCCAGAAAATAGTATCTTCTCACAACAATGAAAGGAAAAGAAAGAAAAACAGAGCCATCCAAAGTCAGGTCATGTATACATCACATTTCATTCATTCTTCCTTGGCACTTACGTGCATCCATAGCACAAAAATGCATAATAGGATAAGGTGCATCAGAATATTATATAGAGTCATAACACACATAACATAAGCATAGCATATAAACATATCCATACATAAATGTCACCCTTAAAAGGGTACTACTTCCCGCCAAGGGGATCAAGTGACATAGCTACCCAAAAAAGCTATATAAAAGAAAAGTACAGGAAAAGTCAAAGCCATATTGCGACAACCGATTCACTGGCGGCCTCTTCTCCTACATCTCCGAGGAGCATCCTTATCACCAGCCTCGCAAGCATCAGAAATATCTAAATGTGTTAGCATTCTACCGAGGACAGCCTCCATCCTATAAGAAACTCTATAGGTCCGGCAAATGAAACCCTGAGGTACCTATTGCAAATAAGATGTCAGGAACTCTGGGTATAAGTGAGTATAAATGCTACCTCTATATGAAGATCATTTCTGAATATAGGACAAGATCATACCTCGACATCATCAAGAATGTCTCACACGTCTGGACGAACAACATCAGGAAGCTCCCACATCTTCAATGAGCCATCTGCCCCATAGTATGAAATCTACTTAGTGATGTAAAAGTCCATATCTCATTTTATTGCACTAGTACTCTGTCTCAGCCTAGCACCCCTGCTAGTATCAGGAACTGGTCCCTCAAAAGTGCTCCCTCTAGGTATTTCAGAAGTCGCCTAGAAGATTGGCTCTCTTAGAAGGGCAAAACTGATGGAGGAGCGACCCCTGGGTGTAATCTCACACATCAGGAAGGAAGAATAAAAGTCGTCATAGCTTTGGTCGGAGCATTGGTGGATATATCCTTCATTGCCATTACAGAGTGCAGGATAAGGATGGATCACCGAATCATATCTCATATACACGAATGGAGGCTTAGGGATGCATCAAGAGCCGACGATTTAGAAGTACACTCTTTCACCCAAGTAGAACAGGTGGTGGTAGGGTGAGCACAATAAAAGCTACCTCCGGGAGATGTGCTCAACGAAAATCATGTTGTTAAGACCGAGATGCCATAGCTCTTTGAAAGGTCTTGAAATCTGTCACAATGTACAATAAGCAAAATAGTTTAGATGGTAAAATAATAAAGAAGGTGAAGTAAAAGAGTGAAACCTCAGACTCCGTCAAATTGTCAAAAAAGGCTTGGAGTGTCAAAACACTGTGATTGTTGGAGTTAGGACCCCAATTAGACTTCACCCATCTTTGCCCAGCAGGAAAATCCCTTGGCCTCTGTCTGATCAATCCAGGAGCTATAAAAGCGAAGTACTCATAGGCCCAAAGCTGTATGCAATAGACAATCAGAATCATCGAAGTCACAAATCAAAATACAAGCCAAAGTATGGAAATGTACCTCCCAGACGGGTGCCATACCACCAACAGAAAAGATATTTCCCAAAGACAGCTCTACCATGTCATGGTATATAACGCTAAGCATTGCACCACCCTAGTCAAACTCTCTCCAGGCGTTCAGATCAACTAAGCTAGCCAAGATGTTGAGATCCACCATGTCCCTTAGGGTATGGGAGAAAGTACAACCTGTGATAATCAGCAGACACAGTCGAGCCACCACTGCATCCGAGACAATCCCACCGACAGCCGCCGCCTATTCCAGCTTATATGCTAGCAAGGTGCACCTCACTTGGGTGCTATTGTGAGGCGGGTCGAAGCCAAGAAGAGCCTGCATCTCATCAATAGAGAATGTCTGTCTCCATTTGCTGCATATGTCGAGAGTCTAAGTCCCAAACAGGATCCCAGACAATAAAATAAAATTGAGCAGTTGTGCAGGTCAACTCCCCATAAGCAAAGTGGAAGGTGTCCGTGGTATCCCACCATCTCTCTGCTAAGGCCTTGATCAGATTAATGTTCAAGTGATCTGGGGTTTGCACGCTCAAAAAGTCAATAAAGCTAGTAGGCTCTAACATGGCCCTGACAGCATTACTCAGGAAGGCACACCTAATCACCTCCCTAAGGTTGCTGCGGCCACCCCTGTTCCTAATCGTTTGTGCCTATAGTAAACCAGTGAAAGCGTAGAATGATTTACAAACATCGAATGTAAGCAATGGACAAAATTGGCTTTCAAAAAGAGTAAGCAAGACTACTGACCACTAGTTGACCATCGTAAGACACGTGATCTGCTGGATCTTGTAATAAGAGGGTTGGATGCGGATTGTCTCTGGGTGCTTCGTACTGTCATCCTCAACCACTTGCAAAAGAAGTGGAAGTTCTCCTCGAGGAAGCAGCTCCATGATGAGATGTGGATGCCACTCTAATCAAATGCCAGACCTAACAAATAGCGAAAGCAAGTAAGTAGGTCAAAAAAAAAGGAATTTTTATTATTTATTGTTATCATGTAAAAAAGACAAGTGAAAAAAAAAAAAGAAGAAAAGAAAAAAGAAAAGAAAAAAAAAAGAGAAGAAAAAAAACGAAAACTATCCTTAAAAAAAAAGAAAAAAAGAGAATTTTTATCATTTATTGTTATTATGTAAAAAAAAAGACAAGTGAAAAAAAAAAAGAAAAAAAAGAGAAGAAAGAAAAAAACGAAAATTATCCTTAAAAAAAAAAAAAAAAAAAAAAAAGGAGGAGCTCACGTTTTGTGAGCAAAGGAAAGAGTGAGAGAGGTGTGAGGAAGTGTATGAGAGTTTGGGTATTTATAGAATTTTAGGACATATAAGGATGAAATAGTGCATAGTAAAAAATGCCCTATAATTATTTAGTTGCACAAAAATAAATCTTTAGTCAGAATCAAAATCTGAAAGTCTCTATGTGTTTGTGAGATTTTTATCTACCCACAGACATCTCATTCTCTTATTTTCAAATTGAAAATGCAGCTCTTGCATCAGAAAAACAAGAAAATTATGAACCTGAAAATTCACTAGTATCCCAAAAATGGTCAAATCGAATTTCAAAATTCATGAAAATTATCTCATCATAACCGAAATCATTTTTCGAACTCAGATCTACCGATATTTGGAGTTCACTCTCATCAAAATTGTCTAACTGATAGACAGCTTTGATGAGAGGGTAGCTGTGAACCCTCATTTTAGCACCTTTATAGTCAATTCTGAATTTTCCAAAACTGACCGGGCATTTGTAGCACAACCTAGTGCCTTTTCGACCATGACCGAACCTTTCGTATCAGACAGCATTTTTTCAAAATCGACCAAATTTTCTCTCAGACTGATTGTTCAAATGTTCTAAAATTAATTTTGATCCTAATGACACTGACTGATAACTTTTTTGAGCTCTATAACTCCCAAAAACTGACCCCAAAGTCTCAAGAACAAGCCCAAAATCTCTGAAAAATGAGCTAAAAAGAGACCTTGAAAAACATGCCAAGGGTGACATGTGGCTGTCGCAAAACAGGAGTGCAGCACCAAGTCAAACATGTCCGACGCCGCACGCCTATCTTGTGACACGCTGTATATGTCTGATGAGGCACCACACAGGCATGGTGCAGCGCCACACTAGATTCTGCAAATTTCTTACCCCTTGTGGGCTCCACCTGCACAGAAAATGATTTTTTTACCCCTTTCAGTCTAATTTTCACCCCTTTCTAGCTTTACCCCTTATGGTTTTTCACATTTTTACTACCTAAACTACCCTCACCTCCATTTGCCTATAAATAGGCCCTTCATCCTTCATTTCAAAACACACCAAGGTTGATATTGATAACTATCTATCAACCTTCTTTCTTCTTCTCCCTCCATCCACTCTTTAATTAATTAATTAATCATCCACTTAATTAATTTTCTCACCCAAATTAAGTTAATTAATCTTTTTAATTAACTAAAAATCTTTTTTAATCACTCACAAGTTAATTAATTCATTAATTACCTTTTTTTAAGTTAAATCAAAATCCTTTTTTTTTAACTCATTCACTATTTCAATTAATTAATTAATTATTTTAATTAATTAATTCACTCATCAATTGTTTTTCTTTAATCATTAATTAATCCACTTACTCGGTCCGATAAAATGGAACTTCGGTCTGGCAAAACACTTTTTCCATCTCGTCCATCAAAATCCAAGGTATTTTCATCAAATTCATTCTCCAAACCAAAATCATTTTAATCAAGCTATAAACCCCTCCACTTAACCATGGAACGAGCTACGTGGGTTTTGATCTCTCGTCAAACGAAGTACGTAGGCATGTTTGGAATTTGAATCCAAACTTCAAATCTAATTTTTTAAATTAAACTTATTTTCCATTTTTCTTAAATGTAATTAATTATTTTTTTATAATATTTGTAAGGGAATATGTGGTCTTCATAGAATCCCATAAGGGCTAGAGAATGCATCCCATTTTTATCAATGTAATTATCTTAATTAAGGAATGGTCATGTGATTCCCTTAAATCTTTAAAAATTAGAGGGAACACTCTCCTTTATTGATGAATATTTATTATTTCATTAATCTTCATGCATCCATGTTATGCCATATCTATGCATTTTCGAAATTGTCATCTTATAAATGTCATTCATGAAAATCAATTTTCAAGTCAAATTAAACTTAAGAGCCAAATTTAGATTATTTAAAACTAAAAACCTAGTCCACGAGCTCAACCTGGTTCGAGGCTAATGATTTTATCCATGGGCAAATTAAAGTAAAAAATAATAAATTGGAGTCAACTTGGATTTTTTCCTTAATGTTTTCCCAATTAAATAAAATTAAGGTGGTGACTCCCAAAATCATTTTCAAAATCAACCAATCTGAATTTAAGGGTTTCATCGTGAGTTTAAACTCAAATGTGCATCCCGGTTCCCTCTAGTGGACCGAGCCGGTACTCAGGCGAGGCCTCACAACCTCTACTATTGTAGCAAAAGGAGCTACAGAGATTTAGAGGAAGGGTGTGCCGATTTGAGGAGATTATGATGGACTCTGATTCTAAAGAGGGCATGAGGAGTATGCACCTTAAGAGGTAAAGGAAGACTGGTTAGACCGATACCTGCAGGTTGATAGGACTACACGATACAAGATAAGTTATAAAGGGTTATCCTTTATGTCAAAATGGTGGGTTTGTATCATTAAATGAGACATCTTTTATTTTTGTTCTAATTTTTGCCTAAGCTTCCCTTTCAGGTTTTCAGTTTAGTAAGCATTCTTCTTTTTCTTCTTCCTTTTTTTTTTTTTTTTTTTTTGTTTTTAGGCAAAAGAATTAAGTGAGTGTTGCATTAGGCACAAAAAAATGAGAATGCGATGCAAACAAAATATTTTGTACTATGATTTGGACGGCACCCGAGTTGGGCTACTTACATATCCCTTTCAATCATTTTTTGTTAGTTATTTCTTTTAGGAAGAATCAAGTCCACGTAGTTCTGATTATATATGCATGAAAAATAAAAATGAAATGTAGATGTCATCTTCAGATGATGTATAATTTCAGTTGATCTGAATTGCTAAAATGGGAGAATTCGCTTCTGTCCATGTCTATGAAGATGGTGCCTCTATTGAATAGGATCTTCTTGAGCATGTATCGTCCAGTCCAGTTCAGTTTGCACTTCCTTTTGGATCATAAATAAGGGCTTGGATTTCTTCCAAAACTAGATTTCTTTCACAACTAGATTTCCTTCTTGCAAACACTTGTCTCTCACCTTCTAGGTGAAGTGCTCGGCTAGTCTCCACTGATAACCTTGAATTTTATACAGAGCATCGATTCTCTTTTCCTCGACAGCATTTAGCTGGTCATGATACTTTTCAATCTATTCTATCTTCAATCTCTACGGCTTCTCTTTGACAAGCTTCTTGTGTATATAGGTAGGGATCTCGTGAACTGCGAAGCTTGGATCATCCCTATTATGACAGTCCATGAGCTTTTTCACTGTTGCCATGCAATGTATAGGATTTTTTTTTTTTTGCCATAATTAATTAATCCTTTCCCTTTTCATCATTTTTTTGTATTTTTCATTTTTTTTGTTCTTTCTCTTTTTTTTTTTTTAAGATGTCCCATTTAAAGATGAATTAGAAAGAAATTAAAGCAAATCAGAAAGTTCAAACTTTTATTACTGATAAAAGTCTCATCATGAGTATATTAAAGGATAAGCTTAGAATCCAAAATACAAACTCAGAAGGACAAGATCTGACAGACTCAAAAAGAAAATTTTAATAGAAAATAGACTCAAAAGACTCTGACATAGACTCGGAGGACTTGGATAGAAGGAACAGCAATGCTGGCACTCTTATCAAAATACTGGTTATTAGATGAAGCCTGAGATGGTCGGGTGAGCTCGGTGATGCTAGACTTTAGGTTTGGGAGCAATGATGTCTCCACTATCAATGAGGTCTTGGATTTTATGCTTCAAAGCCTTGCATGCTTAGTTTTATGCCCCAGCCCTTGATGAAAGTCGCAGTGCTCATTAACATTATAACCCTTGGGCAAGGGGTTTGGAGGAGGTCGTGGTTCTAAGGGCTTAATCATATTAGCCTCTAAGGCTTTCTTGTAAATGACACTGAGAGGCATGCCTAGCTCAGAAAAAATACTCCTTTCTAATCTCATTGGCTAGTGAAAAGAGATAGTATTTACCTCCCTTTCTCTTTGGGTGGTATTGGTGGTGTAGTTAGTGTTCTTGTGATACTTAGAGGATTCATCCTTGATTTGTCATGATTGAATCAAATCCTTGATGGCAATGGCAATAAAAGCTTTGAAGTTGGGGAGGTATTGAGTTTGCAGATAAGCGTGATATTGGGGGATGAGGTTCTTGATGATGATTTCAATTTGCTCTACTTCAGATGGACAGTTCACCATTTGAGCCGCTTTTGTGCTCCACCTTGTAAGAAACACGATGAAGGATTCTCTTAGCCCTTATTTGGTGGTTTCCAAATCTCAATGGGTGACATCCACCTCGATTTTATAGTGGTATTGCTTGACAAAAGCATTGCAGATGTCATCCTAAGTTTTCTTGTGATTTTGGTCTAGATCTAGCAACCATTTAACAGCAGCTCTAGTTAAGGATTGTTGGAATAACTGAGTAAGGAGCTCATCATCCACACCAAAGGGTCTCATGGCACCTACATACATCTTAAGGTGAGTTTTGGGCTATGTGGTGCCATTAAACTTATCCATGACTGGCATTTTAAATTTTGGTGGAACCCATGCATTTGGGAAGAGAGCTAAAGAATTGACGTCTATCATGTCCTCATGCTTTTTTATGTTCTTGATTTTTCTCTCTATAGTCTCAATTTTCTCCATCAATTTCTTAGAGAAATCTCTGCTTTGAAAAGGATTTATAGTGGAAGAGGGAGTGGTTATGCTCAAGTCCACGGCAGGAACGGCTAGAGTTTCAGGTGCTTTCCCATTATCGATAATGAGAGAAGTAGGGGCATGGCTAGTCCCGGCTTGGGCAAATGTAAGCTCAACATAAGCAGGAGGAGGAGTGATAGTGGTATTATTCATTTCCTTGACCTCATTGATAATTGACCGGCGTTGGGAGTTGAGGGCATCAGTAAAGGTTGCAGATTGGGGGTTGAGAGCATGGGTGAAAGTTTCAGCTTGCATCTTAAAGGTAGTGGTAAGTGTGGTTTGGAAGATTTCCTCTTGTTTCTTGAGGAGGCTGGTGAAGAAAGTGCTTATTGCTTTTTGGTCAAAGGAGCTGGAGGTGTTGGGCATTGGTACCTTTAAAATAGAAAATAGAAAAACGGGTAAGAATACAGAATTGTAAAGAAAAAAGGGAAAGGTGTGTCAAGAAAAAGATTCCTTCCACGTGGTTGGTCACTGGGTTTACATGTTAACAGAGTAAGTGTGTGAGGTGTTTTTGGGGTAACGAACTAACTGTTTGGGTCTTTGAGGTGTTTGATGGTTTACCTTCTTGAGCTTCTCATGTTATATATGCATGATCATGACATGATGCATGTCAAAAAAGGTTTTATGAACATGCAAGAGTATCGATTATTATGGTACATGAAACCTAGGGTCAACGCTAAGGCGACTATATACATAAAGATGAAGGGTGGTTTGATTTAAGGGTCCCCGTCCCACTACAGCATTGATATACCTAACCACATGTGAGGCAAAGAGCCTCGCATGAGTCCAACAATACTGATTGCTCGTTACATCACCCAAATGATCGGGGATTCATCACGGGGTAGAATGCTTTCACTATCTCCCAACATACTTAAAGAGAGTTGTCGAGCCAATGCTACTCACCATTTAAAAGTTTTCCTAAAGCTAAGGTTAGGCAAGGAGCTTTTATTATGTAAAGTGATGTATGAAAGTCAAATTACACTTAATGAGCCAAAAGGAGATTATTTTGGAAAAATTTACCTTAACCCAATAGTAATCCTCTTTTTTTCCTTTCATTTTTAAAAAAGATGGCAACCAGTCCCTAGTGGAGTCACCAGCTGTGGGGCCTCACCCAAGCACCGAGTCAGTCCACTAAAGGAAACTGGAATGCTCATTCAGGTTTAAACTCATGTTAGAACCCTCAAGTTTGGATTTAGTTAATTTTGAAAATGATTTTGGGAGTCACCACCCTAATTTATTTTTAAATAGAAAAACTAAGGAAAAACCCAATTTGACTCCAATTTATTAATTTTTTACTTTAATTTGCCCATGGATAAAATCACTAGCCTCGAACTAGGTTGAGTTCAGGGACTAGGTTTTTGGTTTTAAATAATCAAAATTTGGCTCTTAAGTTTAATTTGACTTTGAAAAATTGATTTCATGAATGACAAATATTATAAGATGATAATTTGTGAATAAGATGCATGAATATGACATGAGTGCAAGGTAAAAATTAAAATAAAATATCCACAAATTAAAAGAGGAAAAAGAGATTGATAGAGATTTGAATTTGAGGTTTGGATTTAGATTCCAAACGTACCTACGTACCCCATTAAATAGGGATTAAAACCCACGTAGTTCATTCCATGATTAAGTGGAGAGGGTTTAGGAGTTGATCATATTGATTGATTTGGTTTGGGATTGAGACGAAAAGGTTGATATCTTTGTTTTTGGAGGGCAAAGGGTTTTACCATATTGAAGTTCCGTTTTATCAGGATTGGGTGATTAGATTGATTTGAGAGATTAATTAATTAATTAAAATGATTAATTAACTAATTAATGTGATGAAATGGATAGATGGATAGATGAATTAATTAATTAATTTGGATGAGAGGTGGATTAAAAAAAGGATTAATTTGATTTTAGAGAAAAAAGTGATTAATTAATTAATTAAAAGATTAATTAATTGAGCAATTAATTTTGATTTTAAAAAAAAAAGATTTTTAGTTAATTAAAAAGATTAATTAACTTGGTTAGGGTGAGAAAATTAATTAAAAAGATTAATTAATTAATTAAAGAGTGGTTGGAGGGAGAAGAAGAGAGGGATTAGTAGATAATCACCAATATTAATTCAAGAGGTGTATTGGAATGAGAAGTGGAGGGAGGTATTTATAGGAAAAGTGAGTGAGGGTAATTTGGAAAGTAGAAAAGTGAAAAGACTAAAAGGGTATGGCTGAAAAATCATATTAGGGGCATTTTGGAAACTGCAAAAAGGGTAGTGGGGACCACGCCACCTAAGTTTGGGGATTAGTTGTTGATATGAAGTTTGGGAAATTTGGATGTCTGGGACCATCATAATGGCTCTGCTAAACTTATTAAACTCAGCAAGTATTAAGGCTGTATTTGGATAAGGAGGGTGCAAAATTGAGGGTTCACACATGAAGGGGTGTCGGCACCGCCCAGAGAGGGGCCAGCACCACCCAGCGCCTCGGTGGGTATGCAAGCTGGAAACTTACTTTTCTATCGGCTAGGTTTTACGACTTCCATATCAGTTTTTGAGAGTTACAAAGCTTAGAAAATTAATCGGTCAATATCGATAGGTTTAAAATTAATTTTAGAACAATTAAACAGTCAGTTTGAGAAAAGATCCAATCAATTTCAAAAAAATGCTATCTGATATAAAGGGTCTGGTCAAGGTAGGAAAAGTGCCAGTGTTTGAAAATTAAGCATCCTTGAACTAATGTGACTGAGAGTCCCTTTTTAGCTCTGGGGGCGTTGCCCCCTTAACCTCTGCCCGCTAACCGACTAGCGGGACCACCTTACTGGCTATGCATAGCGCACTAATCTTAATAGGTGTCAAGCTGCGGCCAAATGATAAGGTATAAAATTAAGGGTTCACAGTGTTAAGATTAGTAACAAGTATATGTATAGCATATATTGACCTTAAAAATAATAAGTTATACTTTAATGGACAAGATAGAAATGTTAACAAGTTAAACTAAAGTAAATAAATGTTATAATAAGAAAATGATTAATGTGCAAATGAATTGCAAATATATAGAGTCTAAAGACAAGAACAAGAATATTGTCAAGAAGTGCGAGAAGCACTACTAGCATCAGAATTAAATGTAAATAGGACCAAAGGAGTCCAAGGTAAATACTTAATAATATAATATGACTTGCACCATTTGTTTTGAACCTTGTTGTTCAAACCATAAACATTGAAATATTTCAATTCCTTGATGAGCATGAATTGTCTATCGAATAATGAGTCCATTAATATGATCCTTTTTGATGATATTTGACTATTGTGAAACTTTCATGTTAAACACATAATGTGAATCATTGATCCCTTTATTGTAAACCTTATTTATCATGTATTGTTCTTATAATTTATTACTTGAGTTTGCATATATAAATATATGTATTCATAATTGTTTCATTTGCATTTAATATATTGCATGCTTAACTATTATATATAAATGTCAAAAATTTATAAGCAATGGGAGGTGAAACAATGTCAGTTGATGAAACATCAAGAGCTAATAGACGCTCTTGGATTGATATGGAGGAGAGTGTTTTTACAAGCATAATGGAAGAGTTAATTGTTGAAGGAAAATTTGAAGATGGTAATTTTAAATTGGGTTGTGTTGAGATAATAGAAGAAATGAATAAGAAATTTCTAGGATGTGGATTAGGGTTGTGCAAACTGTGGGTTTGGTTCAAAACCGAACTAAACTGAAAAAGTTATGTTCGGTTCAGTTAATCAGTTTGGACTTTTTTATTTTATATATATTTATTATTTATAGAATAATTATGTATACAATATTTATCAATAATATATATATATATATATATATATATATATATATATATATATATATATATATATATATATATATATATATATATTAAATTTCAGTCAGTTTAGTGCAAACCAAAATTTTTTTGGCTAAAACCGAACCAAAATTTAATTCGGTTTTCTATTTTAAAAACCAAACTGAAATCCTCAAAAAATCAAATCGAACCAAACCAGTCAGTTTGGTTCAATTTTTCAATTTTGGTTCGATTTTGCTCACCCCTAAGAATTATTGCTAAGCATATTTTTTAACAAGAATAAGAGGTTGAAAGAGAAATATGGGATAGTAGTTGATATGCTTAATTGTAGTGGTTTTGGTTAGAATGACAAAAAAAAATGTATAGAAGTTGAAAGTCATTAAGTATTGGAAGAATATATAAAGGTTGTAAGCTTTTCCTTTTACTTATATACTTTTGGCAAGATTTACTTTATTTTTTTCACATTCATATAATCATATTGTCATATTCAATTTTTTAACTATAGAGGCATCCTAATCAAGCAAATGTGGCTGGAAAACCATTTCCATTGTTTGAGAGGTTATAATTTGTTTATGGAAAAGATTGTGCAACTGAAAATATATCTGAATGAAGAATATATAAAGGTTGTAAGCTTTTCCTTTTACTTATATACTTTTGGTAAGATTTACCTTATTTTTTTCACATTCATATAATCATATAGACATATTCAATTTTTTAACTATAGAAACATCCTAATCAAGCAAATGTCACTGGAAAACCATTTCCATTGTTTGAGAGGTTACAATTTGTTTATGGAAAAGATCGTACAACTAGAAATGTATATGAATCTCTTGCTTATGCATTAGAAGAAATGGAGAGAGAAGGAAAAGATGAAGGTGGAATCAATATGAAACAAGACATTCCAATATCCTCACCACCTACTGATAGCAATGTAATGACAGTCTCACCATTCATTGCACAAAAATCTCCCAAAAAAAAAAAGCAGGGGACCTGATAGATTTGGTGAGTTCATTGAAACTTTTAATAAAGGAATAACAGGAGCTAGAAAAGATCTAATTTTGATTGCATAAAAAATAGATAGGGGAGTGGATGCTCCAGCAAATATTGTTGGAGAGTTTTAAAAAATAAACCTTATTACGGAAGATGAGCAAATTGAGGCAGAAATTAAATTAATGGGTCACCCTCAATATGTCCATTTATTTTGGAGTTTCACAAGGCAACAAAGGCAGGCTTTTGTGAAGAGACTTCTTCATTAATGGTCCCAGAATTTTCATGGTTATCCAACTAACTTCATGAATTGATATAAATTTTTGGACTTTTGTGAATTGATGATCATCCAACGAACTTTATCAAATGCCGTGGTCTAAGAAATTTTTAAATTAATTATTAAAATTAATATATTTTTGGACTTTTACTTAGTAATTATTAAATTAATTACTATTTTTGGATTCATATGTCTGTGCCGGTGACTTTCAATATGTTTTTTACTGTAGTGATTAACATTGTTATAGTTAATATTTTGTTAATGGGATATAAAAAAAAATTGAAAACAAGAGAAATCTTTAAAAAATTATTAAATATAAATTTTGTATAATTACTTAGAAAATTTAATATTTTATTTTTTTTACATATATAGATTTGTTCTATCCATAATAAAATTTTAAACAAAAGATAAAACTAAACAAGGGTATGAAAGTCATTTTTATATAATATTTGTTCATTTATATTTCATTTTATCTTATCTTATGTTATTCTGTCCATACAACCACATACAACCTAAAAGATTAATTATTTTGTCCTTTATATTTGGGTTAAAATTAAAAATGATTTGAGTGATTTTAGCTTTGGAATTCATTTAAATCACAGTTATATACTCTGAAGGGTTATAATTCCACCATATTCTTATTTGTTATGCATTTATGATCAGTCTCATCTATTTTCCATGATATACGTGTTTATGAAATATGTATATTTACAGTAGACCAAGCTCATATTAAATAATGATGGTGTCTTTAATTCTAAGCATAATTGTGTTCTATTGATAATTATAATCATGTTTAGTATACAATCTTCTTCATCTCCATCTATTTCTGATGCTATTTATGTTCAAGGCAAGTTTGCATATCAATGGTGATTCTTGATTCAAGGCATGATTTTTTGAATTTTTTTTTTTTAATATTAGAAACATATATCTAGGCTAAATATACCATTCTCATATGATATGTCTTAAGAGTCACATGTTTAGGATTTTACAGTAAGCTTTCCTTCAAATAGTCATTAATGGCAAATTTTAATTTCTTGAGTTTGAATGATGAAATGAAAATGTTTTCGTTTATCATATTTATTGTTTTTGAACGACTATAAATTATTATTATTATTATTATTATTATTATTATTATTATTATTATTTGGCTAAAACTAATCGAAAACCAAGGGAATTCGAGATCCGTATGTTTATTTTGCAGCTGAAATCGTATGAAGAGGACAACACCTTGTGACTGGGCCGTTTTGGCCCAAATGGCTCCAAGTGGAGTCATTTGGATCCGAATTCACTTGCTTCTATGCTTTATCAGTTCCTTCATCCATGCCCCAGTGAATTCCCAGACCTAATTCGAACTTTTTTGGACTTTTCTTGAGTACTTTCTCCGCAGTGAATCCCCTTTTGTCATATAATTAGTTGTAGGTGGTTTGTAATTTAATTTCTCTATCGTCTACCTCCCTTTATCTCATGTTTTTGGGCCATCAAAGGGCATACTCTCATGTCAGTGTTATGTGGAACCTTCACTGTTTTATTGTCCTAGTCAAATTACTTTGATGTTTTTAGTGTTTATATTATAAATGCATAAAATTATATTTATATTAATAAAGTGAATGGATTGACATCAATGCCAAGCATACCATATAAAAATAGGGAAATTCCCAATTTCCGAACCATAACCTTATGTTTAGTTTGCATAATATAATACATAAAAAATTTTAAGAAATAGAATAAAATAGAAATAAAATAATTATTCTAATTTTATAATATAAAATAACTATTCATTCATATAAATGATCCTAATATACTTGTAAATTAATTTCATTATTAATATTAAAATTAAATATAATTTTACCAAATTTTATTCAAAAAATAATTTAAATGCATAATAAATAAAATTTTTATTTAACTTAAATTTAAAAAAATAAAAAAAATATGAAAAAAAATAATAATAATGATTTTGAATTTGCCAATATTTTTTTAAGAGTAAAAATAAAAATACTCTATTTTATAATTTAAAAAATATCAATTCTTTAATTTTTTATGAAATACATATTTCATAAAAATTATGGAATTACTATTCCATAGAATTAGTATTTTTTATTTAAAATTTAAACTAAAACTTAAAATAATTATACTACATGAAATAATTATTCTATTCCTTAACTATTTCATGAACCAAACATAACCAAAAGTTTCAGTTCACTGTGAAGATTGACAAAACCTTGCATCCCTTTGACCAGTGTCCCAAAATGTGTTTGAATAGTGACTCCCTTGTTCTTACCTTGCCGTTTATGGCTCGATAAAGAAGTGTCACAGCACATTGAAAATTAAGTGCAAAACTCAATATAAGCTGCACACACCAACCATGATAGCGGCCCTGCAAACTGTGGTACGGCAGCTAATAATATTTCATGTAGCTGATATAAATATTTCAAAACTGTGCACAACACAAAAGCCAATTTTTCCATCATTTTCAGATGTCAAGCTGAACAAGGCACACCATGGACATATGAACATGGCACATTCTGTGCCGTATAAAATATAGTTATAGTGTTGAATGTACATGGAACCAACCTAATAGAAGGCAAATTGCAATCACATCAGTAGCTGAAGTAAAGCAGCTTGCTGATAGAATCTCAATGTACCCAAGAAGCTTGCGCTACATCTGGAAGAACTACAAAACTCGCATTTGATTTAAGGATCAGAATGAAGCTGAGCTCGTTCTCCTAAGCTGGTATTTAACTTCAGTTGAAAGTCGGTAGGGAAACATCTTCTCAAATTCCTATAAACAAAATGAACAAGTGTCACGATTGCAAAGCATAAAATGAGTATTACTTCTACAAGAAACAGATGACAGACAACATGAATGCATTCAAAAAAAGTGCGCCTATGGTAATAGTGCTACTTAATTCACACTGAACAGCCAAAAAATTGTGCATAAATAAATTCTGAATTATTGACTTCTAGTTTTCTTACATGATAAATATATGCACTATGATACATCGATGTAGGGAGAAAACTACAAATGATATTTGCTTATGCTTCATCAATGGGATCCTTTAACAACGAGATTCAAAATAGCACAACACTATTGTTCTATATTACAACTGTGGAATAACATTGATATTGGCTGCTCAAAGCTCAAATAGCTCCCACCTTTGCTACAAAGACATGGTTTGTTAAAGTGATGTATGGCTGTGTAGTCGGGGCCCGAACACATAACCAAACTGATAAAGTATTCAGGAATCAGGAAAGAACTATTGAGAAACTGAGCCTCCTAGCTACCAGACTCTACAAGTACTCAAGATATTATATGCATGCAACGATATCCCAGAGGAAGCATTGATATAATACTTTTAATAATCCAAGAGTTCATGCAACCAGTTGGTACATCTAATAAAGAAGTTAATCTCCAATTCACACTCACACTGGCAAACTGAGCAAGTTTCAAGCAGCTATTTATCTCAGAAGTTTATTATAAGTTATTGAGTTATTGAGGTAAGACAAGAATATTAAGACTTATAGCAATAAGCTAAATTCCACCAACATAAATAAATACAAGAGTAATTCATTTGCTTTGCAGAAAATAATTTGCCTATGGAAAATGTTTTCTAGGAAAATCAATTATTTTTTATTGTTTGATAGTAACGACTGAAAAAGAGACAAAATATTTTCTAATGCTTGGAACACAAGAAGAGCAAGGTTTGTTGCTTGTTAATAGAACAAAAAACTATAATTTCATATATAGACATAATATACATATGAAATTTTCGTATTAAAATCAACCACCATAACAAATTATATTCTAATAATATAAAACCATCTATCAATTACATTTCCACAGTAATAAATATTATAAATTTGAAATAATAATAATTAAAGTTCCAGAATGATCAATAAATTCCCATAAAAAATATCATCCATTAATTACTTCCACCTACATACCCCATCACAATTCATTGAGAGCTATGAAGGCAAATGTATAAGATATAACCACAACAAAAAACCTAGGCTAAAGAACAAAACAAATGAAACCCAATGCTTATTAACAGGACCAGCAGAGAACTAGGACTGCGACTTGTCAAAGAGCAAGAGAGAAAATGAAGCAAGCACGATTATTTGAAGAAGATAACAAGAAAGACCAAAGAGAAGCTGTCCAAAGCTATAACAATTCACTTCCTTATCATTCTCTTAGGCATTTCATCAAACAAGTATAGTGCACTTTTATCCATAGGCTTCATCACCAACAAAAAATAAATGCAGACAAATTTTTAATTCAAAAATAACTCATGAATACCCATTCAAGGAACAGCTTCAACTTACCTTTAAAAAAAGACAGTAGAAAGAAAATCAATTAATGCATAAGAAAACTAGAAAAATATTAATCAAAATGACCTTGGGTAAAAAAATATTGTTAACGATAACCTTGATGGTGATCAGACTGTAAATAGCCGCTGGTGGACTGAGGATTGGTTAGATTTTCCAGTTGACTTAAGTGGAAAATAATTTTTTGTTTGACTTCATTTTCTTAAGCATACCAAACAATGAAAGACATTTCCAATACAAGGAATAGAAGAAAAACATAAAATCAAATTTTAAGATCAAGGAAAAGACATCCTATCACGTCAAGAATATATCTATATACATACGTAAGTCTTGCAAACTGGATTCAGATTCCAATTCCTCTAAACAGGTATCACTACCAAACAAAAAGTTGATACAAACTGATTTCTCTGAAGAATTATTCTCAAGAATTCCTTAAAAGTTAATGGCACACACACATCCCAAGTGCATGGACAGTGTGAATTCAAATTTTGCATACACAGAATAAACTTAAATCTTAATGAACAACATAACACAAGAATATATAATTTTCTCAATAATTGACCTTGATCTCTCTCACTCTCTTTCTCTCTCTCTCTCAACATACACACACACAAATATCAATCAATCGACACATCTTTCTTTCCTTCTTTCTTTCTTTTTTTAATTTTTTAATTTTTTTGAGTTTCTTTGTCCAATTGTTTTGCCAATAAGTGTGAGCAAATTTTATTCATAACAAAATGAAAACAATCATATAAAATATTGAAATACAAAATTTATTAATTTTAAACATTAAACAAGCCATTGCTAGTTGCAGTGCTAGAAAGAGAAATCCAGAGACAATCTAACTCTTTAGCACTTAACTATTAAAAGTGATAAAATTAATAATATAATCACATATATAACCTCACAATGTATAACCTGATTTTGATTTCATTTGTGATCTATCTTCAAGTAATATTTAATGATCATATGAACCAAGCTAAATCTATAATAGAGTAGTTCAAAAATTCCACTTAAGACAGAGACAAACTCAATTATCCCCAACCTTTAAATGGAAGCCCAGAAAAGGCAGTTGCCTTTTGTGCACACTGTGGTTCCTGCAGTATCTGATCCTGTTGCACCAAATCTACACTTATTCCCATGTAAGTGATAAGCCATTTGTAATGCCTCTGCAGTTAAGACTAAGTGCCCAAAAAAAATGCATTTCGAGGCAATAAAATGTGTGCCTCAGGGCATCTTGCCTCACCATGGTAGAGGTGCTAGATCATATATAGCATATCTAGGGCACACCTTTAACAACTAACTATATTCTAGCATCAATCATGTTCTTGCGAGAAGAGGACTTACCTAGCCCACCAATACCACCAAGTCAGACCAACCTCAGTGTATTTTCTCCCATGAAGGATTATGACCTCTTACCTATTACCTCTGAGAACTTAGCCCAAATAGAGATATTGCCAAACCCATCTCCACGAATATGCAGTGTCTTTAAGTTGGATAATTCCCATAAAACTGGAAAATAGGGTTCAACGGAAAGATAGGGTAATAAAAAATATAATAACAAGATTTTCTTTGTTTTTGCTCCTCCTCCACTCTTGCAAAGCCTAATTGGCATAGTAGGTATTCTTGTTAAACAAGTGTCAATCAACCAAGCCTAAATCCTAACAAATTAAAAGTTGATTGTACATATTTTTCCCTATAAATCCCTCTGTCTGAAGCCATTATCTCTGTGAAAATGCTTACAAGTACAATGGTCCAAAGTTATAAATAAGCAAGAGTACCTGCTCATTGCTGCAGAAACATCATGCTGTATTTTTTTTTTTTTTTTCTGTATCGAATATTTGTCGTAGCATTAGAGAATGGTTAAATTGAAAGCAGCCAAATATAATAAAAAAGAACTTAACAAAAATAAATCGTTTTCACAATGACAACTGAAAAATGAGGAAGGTTGCATGTTTATTACTTGCAGGACCACTACATGATTATAAAATTTGATTAATAAATTGTATTAGAAAAGTTTTTTGCTATGCTTTTCATACAGGCTATCTTTCCTATAATTAAAACTTAAAAGGATCAATGTGAAAAAAGAAAGCATCAAACATGGAAATTTGACCTAATTAACAAAGTGTTCATCTTCATCTGTATTTTATTTTTGTTTCTTAATAATAAGGCCTCTTTTCAGAGGAAAAAAAATACATAAAGCAGGAAATTATGACTTATTGATAAAAGGGTAATATAGTCCAGAAACATACTTTACAAAGCATTTCACTGACCTTATCAAAAGCTGCTCCAGAACTAGGGCCACATTTCAAACAAAACAATATCTACTACTAACACAGCTGTTCAATTCAATGATAACAAGAAAAAAGTGGCCGCACAACAATATTCTTGGAAAATTGTCATTGTAACCACCTTTAGTTTGTTTATACATGTATTGATCCGCTAACACAACATCCTGCCATTTCACAACAAAAGTTTCACCTACCAGATAGTACAACCCATTTCAGGACAATGATTTTTTATTTACAAGGAAAAAGAAGTGTATCTGCCAGCACAGCCTAATGAACAGATATGCGACAAGTTGGCTGTTACACAATAAAAACCCTTTATAAGGTTGCCTTAAAGGCAGAATATAAGAAAAATTGTAGAGAAAGGAAGCATACAGAGGGAGAAAACATAAATGGAACATAAAACCTCCGAGATAGTTTTCCTTCTTTTTATTCTTTTATTTTTCCTTTTCCTTATATATATATATATATATTGTTGGACCATTTCTCTCTCCCCCCCAACCAAAAAAAAGGTGTGGTTTCAATGCTTAGGAATGAATCAAATGATTGTTTGGGTGTCTTCCAGCCTAGGGCAATCTCTCTATAATCTTGGCTGCACACGCACGCATGCACACACACACACACACACACACACACGCACATATATATAATTCTAATATTTTATCTACTATTTTATTTTATATAGTGTAGAATATATATATATATATATATATGTTTGTTGGAGACTCCCCCTCCAGATGTGGTTTCAGTGCTTAGGAATTAATCAAATGATTGTTTGAGTGTAGGGTAATCCCTCTGTAATCTTGGGTTTGAACTCTCCTTTGTACCAAGAGGAAAGAAAAAAAAAAAAAAAAACACACATATATATAATTCTAATATTTTATTTTGTATAGTATAGAATTAGAATATTAATATAATATTAATTATATAATTCAATTCTAATTATATATAATTATACTATAATTGTATATATATTCTTATGTGTGTGTGTGTGTGTGTGTGTGTGTGTACAACTGTACATTTTTAATTATTTTAAAATTTTCTATAAATATTTTTAATTTAGAATTTAAACTTAATAGTCTTTTTTTTTTTTTTTCCTTTCCGTACAAAGGAGAGCTCGAACCCAAGATTACCGAGGGATTACCCTAAGCCAAAAGACACCCAAACATTTATTTGATTCATTCCTAAGCATAAAAACCACACCTGGAGGGGAGTTTCCAACAAATGAAGCCCTTAAGGATATCTCACAAACTGGCTAACTTGTCTGCAACCATATTACATCCCCTATAGGCATGAACCACCCCAAAAATCCAACTACTGGCAATTATATTACGACAAATGGACCATATTAGCACAAGATAAAGGAACTTGCACCACTCCATTCAGCATCCCCATCACCACAGCCATAACCAACTCAACAACCAATTGAGAAATACTGCTCTTCAGCCATTAACAAACCTTCCATTTCCAATGCTGGTCCAGCCACCAAAATGCACATATCCAAATTCACCACATAACAGCCCAATCATCGACAATAATGGTTACAAAGTACTCCACCACCTGAAATATCTGGGTTGATCCTTGCAGAACCATTAGAATTGAGCTTAAACCATGAAAGGGTGTCAAGTCACTAAAATGATTGAGTTTGGATTTTTCTACAGGAGACCCACATTCAGCAGGTAGTCTAGGACCAGGTTGCATGAAATTTCTAGCAGCAACAAAATATTGATTTTAAAAAATTGGATTCTAAAACACTAATCTACTGAAAACATTTAGAAAGATTTGTCAAAACTTCCATTTTTAAATGGTGTAATTACAAGATAGCCTTGGAAAGGTTAAAGGAGGAAAGCAATGAAATTTTCTGGCCTGCCTCTCCTCCCCACTTCAGAAACCAATAAAAATTCCAGGGAGAGAATCTGGAATGATTCAAAACATTCTTCACGGAAGCACTCGTTTTTTAGGTTTTGGCAGCTCCAACCAATTCCCAACATAATTTTTAATTTTAAGGAATAACTTTCCAACACATCATTCGCACACAAAGTAATAATAAAGGAGCTAGACATCTAAATGAAATAAAATAAAAGAAAATAAAAAGAAAAAAATTGAAATTACAAAATATTACTAATAATAATATTGTATATTTATATAAAATAATAAATTTTATATAATAAATTTAAGTTAATTAATAATAATTAAGTTAATTTAATTAATAATAATTAAGTTAATTAACTTAAAATAATATTATTATTTGTGACATAAAGCAAAAATAATACAAATTCTAATTAAACTAACCAAAAAATTAAAAATTGAAAAAAAATTATATAAATATTAGAACTGTAGCAAGTGTTAACAGCCTTGGGGTCGACTGTGCATGATCCAAACAGTTCATTTATGCTCAGAATTGTTTATTGCTACAATCACATTAAAATATCATAAACAATCTACAGGTATTATCGTAATCATAATTAAGGATATCCTCATTAAATTAAGGATAATTCAATTCACTATTCATGAATACTTAGACTCATAAGAACAATACAATATTCTATTTTCAATTATACTATTACTAAAGAAGAAGAAATTAGTGCGGGTATTATACCATGTATAACCTTTCTTTGTTCATCGAGTAGAAAACTTATGCATGAAGCTACACATTTTATATCTGCAATCAGTTCAAGAATGTGCTGGGATGCAATACTCATGTCTAAGTAAGTTCACAAGGCTGAAAAAGAATATTTTGAATGTTTTGAATAAAAGAATTTTAAATATATTGTAAAAGAAGAACAGCAAGCATGCATCTTTAAAAAATAAAAATAAGATTAAACATAAGAGATTCCTACCTTCTCTTTCTTCAGATTTATATTCTCCTCCTCTAGGCGTGAAACCTTGCTGACTAGCTCATTATGATAAGCCTGTGTATTGCCAGAAACAGCTTTAAGATCATGACTATACAAACTTAAGGGCAGCTCAAACACATTAAACTCTTTAAAGATCAATACATCCAAAAGCCCACCTGCTTTCTAGCTCGTGAACGGGCAGCAGATTCCCTATTCTTGATCTTTCTCCTCAACCTTCTCTCCATACTTCTCTCAAGAGCATCTGAGGGAGCCCTTTTCCGCCCTGATGCTGTAGTGTCTGATAAAGCACTTGTTGAAGGTGATGAAGATAAGACCATTGTCTGTGGGAAACTTTGAGGGTTCACTGCATCAACAGTGACCAACTCCATAGAAGGACTTAAAGAAGCTTCAGCAAAAAGGCCTGCTTGTACCAGGAAGTCCTCCAAAGTTACTTCACCAAGCGTAGGTTCTGTTTTGTGAGCATTCATGTCCTGATTTAACCTCTTCTTCTGACCTTGCTGAATCTCTTTCCAGACCTGATCCACAGTCTTCCCGCTCAATGCCCTAGCCAATGTTAGGCTGGCCTGCCGTTGGAGAGAAGATGCTGAAGAGGTATTTTCAATGTCCATACCCATGGATTGATTATCTTCAGTACTCCATACATTTTTAAGAAGCTCATCAAGGTTCATGCTACCTAAGGGTTTTCCTAGATTTCCTAATTGGGTTTCCACTTCAGTCAAAGTTCGGCTATACCATGAGTTTTGTCTCTGACATGGTTGTAGATGAGATTGTTGGCCATTACTCTGAGATCCCATTGTTTGAATCCCCATTTACCAATACCTATCTTCATGCCAAAAACCAAACCCAAAATCATAAAGCAATTACCACAAAGTACAAACCCCATCAAATTAGTCCTTCAGACACAAAAATTGAATGCAATCTATGTTTATTAATTTGCAGACTGAGGCTTGCACAAAATTAAAAGCTTTCAATTCACAATGCAATCTAAAAGTTGTAATTAAACAAAATTACGAGTGAATAACAAAAACCCAAACCCCAAAATTGTTATTAGAGCTACAAAATTATAACAACCATTCCCATAAACCATTTCTGAATCCCTAATGCTCCTTCCAGCGATAAATGAGGACATGCAACATGCCATTTTAAAATCCCAAAAACAAATTACGATAGTCAAATTGAGGACGAAAAACCCACAAAAAAATTTCTGCAATTTATTTCATTTTTCATATCGTTCAATTACAAAACAAATTTGGACAAAAGGGAATGAATAGAAAATCGATGAAATCCCGAAACTTGACAAATAGTTTACAGTTTACACGGGGCAGAACCGAACAAAAACAAAATACAAGTCCGTTTGAGAACAGAGAAGCAAAATTATAATTTACCTGGAGAAATAGGATTTGGCAACAACAAATATCAAAGCCCGGAATCAGAAAAAAGAGAAAAAAGACTCCCGTTTGCTCACTTGTTGCTACATCAGGTTTACACGTATTATTATTATTATTTTTTTTTAAACAATATATTCAAGCACGTACGGATCAAATATAAAACACATTCCGCCATAAAAATTTGACAATTTTATATGGCTATTGACTTAAAATACCTTAGACATTTTGATTGGGAGTTGCTATATGTCGCAGCCCGTGATTGAGTTTTTTGGCAGGGTAAGAATAAAATATTGAAAGTGAGTCCATATAATTATAAATTGAATACAAAATTTATATAATGGAAAGATATATACGTAGACAAATAAAAAGAGTAAAAAAGACATCATATCATAAACTTCCATAGAAAACAGTATCTTCATCTTTTTTCGTATATGGAAGATCTTTCTCTATCTTCTTCATCTTTCTCTTCCTTACATGCAGTATATCGTCATTTAGGCTTTCACTTCCATCGCTTTTTTGTTGTAAAATTAAAAATAAAAAATTGCATATCCAGCAAGATTAATCCACCATCATCGACTATGACCTAACCACCATCACCAACAATTCTAGCGACCATAAATTAAAGGGTGATCCAAAGCCATGATTATCTTCGGCAAGCTAGCTATGTGTAGACCATCCTCGTTCATTTATAATCCATGGGTAAAGAAGTATTACTCTTAGTTTTTGTACTAATTTTTAATCAAATTAAAATTTTGGGTTGTAAATAAGAGTATTAATAATAGAAATTCAATTTCCATTTAAGTTCTGTAACTTTTTAAAATCAATAGTTGTTGGGTAAGTTAATTTTGCAGCTGTAATTTTTATAAATTTTAGTTCTTCATATGTATAAACATCAAAACATTTTCCAATAAACTGCGCTGTCTTTTCCCCTTTGACTTTGATCATTATTGCCATTTACTTTCTCTCTCTCTCTCTCTCTGTCTCTTCTCTCTTTCTCTCTCTGTCTCTCTCTGATCCTAAAAATTTGGGTTTTGATTGATTTTAGGGACAAGAAAGTAATGAAGCAGGCTAACAATGAGAAAGCCTCGTACAATTGGTCTTTTCTTGGTTTCTTGACATTTACAAAGACAAGGTTTTACTCTCATTTTCTCTCTATCTATTTGCCTTTGTCTTATGGTAATGCATTTTATTTCTTTATTGCATTTGAACTTAAATAGATAAAAACTCAAATCATGTTCTCTTCATTTCGATATAGTATTGAATTGTCTATCCCTCCAATTCATGAATTTATTTCTAATTTTCTTCTCTAGTTTTGGATTGAGAATTGATAATTAAAAAAAATCAAATGTTTGATTGATTAAATGCAACACTAGTGCTGAAGAAAAACAACCCAACAAGCTTAAGTTCTATTCCTACTTGAGAAGCTCTTGCTCCTTCTGTGTCTGAATTGCCTTGAATCTCAAGGGTTCTTTTTTTATTTTTATTTATTTATTTATTTGATTATATTATATATTACATATGAATCATATTAATTTTGATTTTGTAGGGCTTAGTTACGAGTATGTACTTATTTATTTGCTCAAAAGAGAGCAATTCAGTCATGGTGAGAAATACTTTTCATCAACATATTTTGCTGTTATATATGAACCCAATATTTCAAATAAATATTTTATTCTTAGTTTCTCAAATATAAATTAAAAATAAAAAAAATTGTTGATCTATATAGAATTTCTGAAGTCAATCCTACTAGCTATGCGCCATTGCTTGTGGATGGTGACATTGTTGTTTCCGATTCTTTTGCTATCTTGATGGTCAATTGTTCTTCATTTTGAACCTTTTTTTTTAATTTTTATGTTACCTTGCTTCTAACTTATTTGTTTATTTATTTATTTATTTCTGGATGCAAATTGGCTTTGTATGTATAGTATTTAGATGAGAAATATCCTAAGCATCCATTGCTGCTTTCTGATCTTGAGAAAAAATCCATTAATTACCAGGTTATTATATTCTATATATTCGTATTTTGCCTATTAATTAAATTACAAATTTGGGTATGGCATGTCTATTTAGGTATGGCATGTCTTTGCTTTATGTTAATCTCTTGATTTTAGTCATTAGTTTATTAATTTTTGCATTTATGTTTTTGCATCCTTTCATTGATATGAGATTCAAATAGTTATTGCATTTAATTTCCTTAATCACCTCTTTTATAGGCTACAAATGTTATTTACTCTAACATAGCTATGTTATTGAGACTCTAATTGGGATTATTTCGATTTATTGCATGCATTTTTTGGAAGGTATGTGTGTATATGTATATATATATATATATATATATATATATATATATATATATATATATATATATATATATATATATATATATATATATATATATATATATATATATATATGGTGTTCTTCCTGCAGAAATTAATTGAGGAAAAAGTTGGTCCAAATGAGACACTTCCTTGGCTCAATATCATATCAGAAAAGGGTTTGCAAGTAAAATCTTATAAATCACAATTGCTCCCCATCTCCTCCAAGCATTCAAATATAAATCTAAAAGAACATGAAACATATTTGTTGTCAAAATTTGAACAGTTAAGTTGTTGATATTGAAATTTCATAAGATGAAGATTGAAGAAGAAGAAGATATTATTGCTTTCTAATTTGAAGGTTGGCATAAGCTGTTGAACTTGATAGTATACACATTGGGACATGTCTCAAAATAGTTCCTTGTAAGACAAATTAATCTCTAATCTTACACAAGCTACTCCTAGTGCTATCAATCACAAGTATATTACCAGTAGTGCCCCTTAAGCATACTATGTTATAAGGTGAATTCTAAAGGATTCTAATATATTTTAAATGATCAAAAGAATTCTGATTTCATTGTGATTGAAAATCAGTATATTGCCTGAGTTTTCAATAACAACTGTTGAAATACTTTCCCTTGTACCAAATAATAAATACGAATAATAAGGAGGCTAATATATGTAGCAGCCTATGATTGGCTTTTTTAGTAGCGGATAATAAAACATTTAAAGTGGGTCCTTGTACATTATAAACTGAATACAGTGTATATATATATATATATATATATATATATATATATATATATATATATATATATATATATATATATATATATATATATATATTAGGAGCGTATATACATAGCTAAAAAAATGGTAAAAAAGACATTTCATCATAATTATGCTTCCATCAGAAGCAGTATCCTTCGCTTCCCTCTACATCTTCCTCTTCTTTGCATGCATTTCATTCGCAATATACTTCAAATTGGATAATAAGTGGGGAGATTACGGCTTGATTGAAAGCTATTCCTTGTTCTTCTTTGTGTGTGGAGATCAATGAAGTTTTTAGTGAGCAAAATCTTTCCACTTACAAGTACCAGCAACTCGATTCAATATTCATGCATGGACTATGGCCGTCAGCAGTTGCAAGATTACAACTGGAAGGTGCGTTAAAATTTTTTATTTAGGCATCTATTTAAAGTTAATTTGTTATGGATTGCGTTATAATTTTTTCTGTAGGCATCTATTTATAGTCAATTTGTTATGGGTAAGTCTACATTGCAATTATAGCCATGGAAATTCCATGTTTGAGATGCATTTTGGTATTCTTAAAATTATAGCCAATAAGTAGTATTGTCGAATTTGGAGAAGGGAACAACAAAATTTTCAGATCAAGTCAAATACAACTTGAATTCTTGGAGTGATATCGTAAAAGAAAGTTTGATTTTTTATATCTTTTATTTTAGGTTATTGGAGCATTCAAATGAAGCATACATGGTGTTCGTAATAATGTTTGAATGAGTAAAAAAAGAATATTACTTATTTGTAAGTTAAAAAGTAGCATTCAAAAGGTTGAATATGTTTCATGCTAATGACTTATTTGGAGTATTTTCATGATTATAACCAGCTTAGATTATAGTTTTTTATTCATGCTATTTTGTGTTTTTAACTAAATAATGTCTTGATTAGTGAGAACAAAGATTTTATATATATGTGAAATAAAATAAAATTTTTATTTCATTTGTATTTTATATCGAAGTCCAATGGTAAGAGATGGACCATCTGCTTATGATGGCATGTTAATATGCATAATGGTATAGTAGAAACAATGGGTATTAGAGGTTGGATTGGGTGAGTTGTTGGCTATGTATTATGAAAATAAAGGCCAAATTCTGAGCAAATGTTGTACGGAAGCAATTGCTCCATCCATCTAATGTTTACTATTGCTTTATAAACACATCTAGTAAAAGGATAGTGTGCATGCACATAAATTATATTATTTCTAATGTCCAATGAATTAATTTAATTGGAATAATGAGTAAAAAAATATCTTTGTCTAAAAATAACTGATGCCTTAAATAACAAAAAATTTCAAGAATAAATACTGGTTATTTGAACCTTGAGGGAACTATAATTAAATGGTAATTTATAATTAATACAATAATAGCATGAAATTGAGCAAATTTGTCATCTAATCTTATTACTGTGTAAAAGAATTTTTTTCCCACAATATTATATAGATCACACTTTAGTATGAAGGCTTAGGATTATAAGATTAGTGAAAGATAGAAGTGTGTCAACCAAATTTATATTCTATCAAGTATTGCAATGTTAATAAAATGATTATATTTGTAATTTTATATAAGTTAGTTGTTGCCCAACTCTTTTATTTTCTATAGTTTAATGCTAAATTTTTCTTACTTACTCAAATATAGAAGCTGTATTTTATTGTCCATTAGTATTTACTAATTATTTTCACATGATTCCTCTCGTAAGATAATTGTGGTCTAGGTCTTTGCATAATATCTAATTCATCATTCCATGGACTTCCCTATATCTTTCTAATTAAGTTGCTGAGTTGGTGACTAGATTTGTTGTTGGTAGCCTCAAAGACTTGTTAAGTTCAGTGAACAACCCTAATAGAGAGTGAGCGACAATAAGAGGTATTTAATTTTCTTAGATATTTATTTATGCTTTGACAACACATTTTTTATGATATATAGAGATAATGATGTACTTGAAATAATGGTGAACTACCATATGCCATAGAGCTAGGTTATGCCTGTGAGTTTATATTTTTGTTTTACAACTTGTTTGTAAAGTTAATAATTTATAAAAATGAAAACTCCCAAACAAATCATGAGGGCAAAGTTATTTGACAATAATACTAGTTGGTTATTGCAATTTCTGTTGTGTTATTACTTTAATATATTTCATCTTTACATGAGGCAGATGACATAAAATTTAATTTTATTAGACATTTCCTTATAAAGCATGTAAGCAACATATTTTTATGGCACAATATACTGTTTGTTCATCATGCTGTACTTTGTAATTGTTAATTGTTAATATTAATGGGGTCTAAATCCCACAAAGGTACAATACAGAATGCAGTAGAAGAAATCCAAGTCAAAAGGATTATAAATGGACTTATTGTCCAATAAAAACACACTTATACAAAGGTTTTAAACAGTGAGCATAGACCTTAATAAAATACTGGCCCAAAGACTAGAGAAAATAAACTTGTACCGTTGTACTACATCCTCCCTGGTAAGACCACCTTTTGCCCAAAGAAGGGAAATCTGCTCCAAGCGTGACCATGCTTTCACCATAACCGACGCCCAGGAACGCTTCCAAAATATTCGCTTATGGGTTTCCCTTCTATACTTTCCCCTCATTTTGTTGGAATTTTGGAATTTTGATACTTGATTTCGCAGTCTTAGGGTTTTCGGTAATAGGTTGCTGCATTTGGCATGCTACTCATCTTCATGGTAAATCACTCTTATTTCTACAAAGAGAATGGGGGAAAAAAGCATCCTAAACAAAAACATCTATGAGAATAAGTGTGATTATTATATTAAATGGTTATATAATTCTCTTTTTTGGAAGAATCCATAGTGATATAACTCTCTCTTTTCAATAATTATTCTTATTTCTTAGTCGTAGAAAGGGCAAAAAACCTGTAAAAATGCAATTTCCTAATATAATAACTCTATTTTGTTTTCTTGAAGTTGTCGTTTTAAAACATTATTGTCCATAAATATTATCTATCATCATATATTGTCAATTATCTAGTTTTTAACTACTTGTGAATGATGGCCAACTTTCTTTAAACCTAAATGCAATAACAGCCTACAAATCAACTTAATTTTTTATTTCTTTCCCTTTAAATTCTTCTGGGGTTGTCTATAAAGTTTTTAATTTTTTTTATTTACAAAATTGTTGGGGTAAATGTATTATGAATTTTTTTTAATGATATTAAAAAAATTATAAATACTTTTGGATTGGATATGCAGCTCTGCCTCGCTCGCACTCCTATTATAGCGGGATGGGAAACAGCTAAATGTGCCTTGCCTTGTTCCTTTGTCATTATTTTTTTTTATTTTAAAAACATATAGACGTATTCTCTCTTTCTCTTACTCTCTCTCTCTCTCTCTCTCTCTCTCTTTATCTCTCATACTCATAATAACATGAATGGACTAGATATACCAAAAAGAATTGGTTTGTGGTTATGAACTCAACATGTCTTAGCGTGATAATATTGGCATTAGGTCAATGGGATATTGGTGGCTGCAATGCTTCTTTAGTGGTGATAGAAATGATATGGATGGATGCTCTATATGATTAATTATTGCTTGAGTAGTGGTGAGTTCAATCATGTGGTAATTGCTATTAGTTGTGTTGCGAGTTGCATATTCAACAAAGACAGGTTGAGGTTTGCTCCATGCATCGTTGTTGTCATAGTATAACTTGGCCTTTCACTTGAGGTTCCCATTTCCTTTGTAAACAATGTCAAAAAAATCCAAATATTTCTTATGGCAAGATAGGGTGTTTGCCCAAACTCAAAAGATGTTGAGCCTAACTACAGGTCAATAAAAATTAGCTCACTAACTTGGCTCCATTATGCATGGATGACATCTATCAACAATGATATGTCATGTGCTCTTCTTTCTATAGGTTGTTGGTGGTAAAAATATCCTCCCAAATAGATCAGAGAGGAACACAAACCTTCCAAATGTTACTTCAATTGGAATTTTCTTTCCTTGTTACGGTCTTCTTTTAACAAGTACCCAACAATAATACTTAATAAAAAAAATATACTTTTTCTATTGGTCTTTCATATAGCATGGTCTTTCTATTGTAATGTATTTGCTATCTATGTTAGATTGTCAGTCATCTTATATTTTCATATTTTAGAGAGGTCTTTCTGATCTTGGTAATGAAAAACACATATTTAATGGAATTATTTTTTTAGCAATGCGGTGTTTCATGATAAAATATTCCTTTATATTTTCTATTGTGCAAAGTGAACAAATGTTGCCTAAAACTTTGACTAATGTTGGAATTATTTTGGTTGTGTGTTTGACTTTATTTGTTTCTACCATAAGCTTTGTTCAGGATTGCTAAAATGTCTTGTATTAGAGAGAAAAACAGATTGCAAGTTTTTCCAACTTGGACTCTTACGATATTTTTGCATATTTTTTTTGGTTGTTTTAGTTAGGCTACTAATGCATAATCTTAAGGTGATTTGTTAATTTTTATGCATAAATTCATAACTTTTGGAGCTTTTAATGTGTCTCTTGTAATGTGCATTATAATTAGTTAGCTCCATATATTATTTAGTATTAAAATTTTAAAACTCTGTTTTAACTCAAAAAGATATGAAGACTTAAAAGTTTTCTAGGATTTGTTAATTTCCACAACTTATTGTACTACTGTGATCTTAGTATTGGTTCCCCATTTGTTAGTATTGTTCAACAAGCTGTCAATAAATATCTGGCTCCATTTTGTTGGTCCTTACTAAATTGACATTAAAAGATATCTGAATGTTCTAAACTGATATTTATTGTGATTGAATGAAAAATAATGGTTTAAAACACTTGTTTACATATTGTTGTAATGACCGAAAAATATCGAAAATAAGAAGACTCATTGTTTTTTATCCTAAAACTTAAAGTTAGAAATTTTCATGCATATGAATGTATATGTGGGCTGATTCCTACATGTCTATATTCTAAAATGATTTTGTTTTGATTATGTGAAAAATCTTGATTCAAACTATGTTTTTACATATTACTGTAATAAACGGAAAGGGCGAAAAATAAGAAAATTTAGGTTTTGCTTTTGAATAGGGCATTCGGCCTACATTGATATTTTTATCCCAATGTCTATAATTTTTATGTGATGTGTTTTGATGATTATCGACATGTATGTATGTATGATAAATGGTTAAATTGCATGTTGGTTGAAGGAATGATTATAGACTAGCCTAGAGGCACTTTAGTATACTTAAGGTATACCTAAAGTATATTAACCTTATGTTGTGATTAGAATGTGAATGTGATAGGGAAATATAGAAATAGATTTTATGATGACTTGATAATGAATTAAGGATCTTGAATTGATGAAGAGATTGATTGAATGAATAGGTCATAAGAGTTAAGCATGACATTTGAAAAGTCATTTGTTAAGTTGACATGTGTGATAGTGTTAAGTGCACTAAGATGATTGTTAAAGTGAATTGACATCAAGATATTGATGTTGTTTTGACCTTAGAAAGGTATTGACATAAATTATAATATGTTTCCATATGGGCCTATAAAGGCTAAGTGTGCAAGACTTTTAAAGTTAATATGTTATGTGCAATAATGGGTGCACTTCTATGTGCAACTCTAAGTGTATGTGAATGTTATGTGTATATGGGGTAGTTATGGGATAGGATAGCATGATGATTAAATAAATACTAAGTATTAAATTAAATATTATGTTAGAGCTTAAGGAGCTTTAGAGGTTCAAAAGGGCTATGTATACTAGGAGCGAAGGAACCACAAGGTGAGTAAATACTACATTCATGCTACAAGCTTGAGTAACAATATGTTTTGTTACAAATATGTGATATCATGTCATGTGAGCCTTTGACATTCTTGAAACCCAAGTCCTTTCTATTCTAAAATAAAATTCTATGATTTCCTTATTAAGCTTGGGTTGCCAAAAGACAATTGGTCCAAACCATTTTTGTTTTTCCAATGATAATTCCTTTGTGATTATTGCCTTAACTTATATTCTTTTTGGAACTGCACTATTTTTGTATCTTTTGTTCAAAACGTTAAACTGCTATTGCTATTGGGATACATATTATTGTTGGCTTAAATGTTATTGTTATATGTGATTATCATTAGCTCTTGCTATGGTATATTTAACCCTTTTTATATAGAAATCCTCATACCGATTTGAGTAATCATCAGCTATGTGCTTCTCGTACCGATGCGAGTAATCATCGGCTATGTGATCCTTGTACCGATGCGAGTAATCATTAGCTATGTGTTCGAGTGATTATGGCAATAGTCTTCACTCTATATGTTATGTGTTCGAGTGATTATGGCAATAGCCTTCACTCTATATGTTCGAGTGATTATGGCAGTAGCCTTCACTCTATGTGTTATGTGTTATAAATGTGATTTCTGCGAACCTTTCTAAAATTACAAACTATGAATCATGAACTATAAGTTATGAGCTATGAGCCATTTCTAAGGGATATGTGTTATTATATAAGCCCTATTGTTTACTCGTTAAGATCATCTATCTCACCCCTTCTTTCTTGTGTGCTTCTAGGTGAGCAAATGTGAGGAGACAAAGTGATGGCTCAAGCATTCTACTTCGCTTGGGAGAATACCTTGTCCAAGATAATTAATTTAATATGTTATGATGAGTTATCCTCAGACACTCTAAGAATATTTATTTTTTGATGTTTATTTTGAAATGTTATCCTGTGAGGTTTTAATTGGATTCTAAATATTATTTTCTTATGAATCATGTTTAAAGTATATTTTAACTATATTTCTGCAACTTAAGGTTTTCAAAAAAAAGGGTTTATTTAAGTTAATGTAAGAGGGTTTGGTATGATCCTAAGCAGTATTTGTATAAGTATAAGTGGGTTCTATGGGTGTGAGTGACCTTATGTTTCTCCATATTCTAAGATCATCATATTTCTAAAGTTGGGATGTGACAATCTCATTGTTAGAATTACAGATGGGATTATTGGGTGGATATTTAGACTCCCATTGATGCATGATGCAGATCCACCACTAAAGAAGGGAAGTCAAGAGCTTCATCATGCAATGCTTACGAATTACAGGTCGGCGAAGAATCTCTGTGCTAAGTTAGTATTATAGAAGATGATTTTTGTTGCTGATGAGGAAACATTTCAACGTCACTTCTTACTGTTCATGCTTGGAGTTCTACTGTGCTCACATCATAGCATATATTTTAGCCCGAAGCATTTAATTGCCATCTCTAATATCGCAAGAGTCCTAAATTACAATTAGGGTTCCTATGTGCTTGATTGGTTGAACAAAAGCATTAGAAGCTACAAGCAATCTACTAGTCGAAGTGGAACTTCAAATGGAATGGGTGGCTGCTTGTTAGTAATTGCGGTATGTATCCTATAACATTTTAATATATTTTATTGTCTTGCTTAAGTTCAATTTTATAAATGCATTTTTCAAAATTTAATTAATACATTGCTACAATTTAATGTATGTATATATATGTGTGTGTGTGTATATATATGTATATATGGGTGTGGTTTTAATGGTTACTATAATATTTGTCCATGAATGGTTACTATTCTTTTAACCATTGGTTTAAAATCTAATGATTTTAATTCATTTTGAATTTTTTAGTAACATTTATGACTATCATTTATTAGCTTAGAAAATTTTAATCTTATGTAAGATGATAATTAAGGTTTTTTTTTTGTAAAGGTAATTTAGTAGGTAACTTGATTACATGGCATTAATTTAAAACTTTTTAACTTTTTTTTTTTTTTTGGCTAAACTAACTTTTAAACTAATTAAGTTGGAGTG
>CANTUT010000494.1:665000-835000 GCA_947687605.1 Reutealis trisperma
TTTATCTACTTTAGTGCTAACATAAATTCAAATGTTGCTAATCTATCTATAATATTTTAAAAGTCTTGAGGAATGATGTACTTGGTTCAAATCTTGGGATGCCATCAATTGTAAGGAGGAATAAGATGGAAATCTTTAACTTCATAAGTGACAAAGTCTAGAATCAGCTCCAGGTTAGAAAAAAAAAAAAAAGAAAAAAGATGCTCTCTAAGGTGTGCAAGGAAATTTTAATTAAAACCATTATTCAAGCCATACCCACAATTGTGATAAGCTTGTTCTTATTGCCTAAACAGCCTTGGCATGATCTGGAAAATTTGATTTGTTCTTTTTAATAGGGTAATCAACAAAAAGAAAGGAAAGTTATCTATTAGATGAAGTTTGAGAAGCTTTGTGAACCCAAATCTTTTGGAGGTTTGGGTTTTCGTAATTTCCACTCCATTAATTTGGCAACAATTGAAAAGCAGGGATGGAGATTGCTTGTTAATCCTTCTTCTTTGGTTTCTTGTTTATATAAAGCACATTATTACCCAAGGGGTTCTTTTTTGTCTTTTTATTTAGCCTAGCTTATTTGTTGTGTATTCTTAAATCCAATCTCATTGTGTGCTTTGTGTCAATAAGGGTGAGAGTATAAACATCTAGTCTAATCCTTGGTTGCCTGATGCAAGTTCTAGTTTTGTAACTTTTGAAATTCCTAATGGTTTAGCAGTTATACAGTAAGCTCTTTGCTTATATTGGATGGTTTTAGCTAGGTTAATGATGTGGTAAATGATATTTTTAACTCAAGAGATAGAGATTTAATTTTATCTATACCTTTGAGCATTAATCTTATTACAGATATCTAGTTATGGAGAGGTGATAGTAAGGGTTTTTATTATGTGAAGAGCAAATATAGATTGTCAGGTTGGGATCACCATTATTCTTCCTCTCCATTCTTGTCCATCCCAACAGGTGTTTGGAAGAAGTTGTGGGCTTTATGGATTCTGCTAAAGGTTAGTAATTTGATTAGGCATGCACTTCATGGTTGCATCCCAATGAAGGACAATTCACTGCAGAAGCGAGTTGTTGTAGATGATTCATGTCCAGTGTGTAGTCTTGCAGGTGAATCTATAGCACATATTTTTTTATTATGTCCTTTTGCAAATAGTTGCTAGTCTAACTCATCTTTGGGAATTGTGGTTGGAGGTGTGTCATCTTTTATTCAATGGTTTTCCTCTATAGCATTAAGTGGTCATACAATTGATTTGGCCTTAATTTTTATGATTATTTGGGGTGTACAGAAACATAAGAATTATGTGATTTGGCATCAGAATTTCAATACGCCTTCCCAGCTTTTACCATTTGTTAGCTCATTCTTTTGTGAATGGCAGGCTACTCAAGTTCAATCTCTAAGTTTAAGTGGGCATAGCCATAGTGAAGGTTCAATAAAAAAGCTTAGAACATATAGGTTAAAATGTAATGTCAATGCCTCTGTATTTGAATTTGCTGGTTATTGTGGTTTGGAGTTTGTAATCAGAGATGATAATGAGAATTGTATAGCAGCAAGAAAGAAAAGCATTCTTAGAATTTTTTTTATCCTAAAATTGTGGAGGCTATGGGTTGCCGCAATGCTTTAAGCTACATGAAGAACAAAGAATTGAAATGGACTTTCATTTGCCAAACTCTAGAGTTAGCCAATTTCTTTAATTTATTGATTGATCATATTATGTCTTGCATTATAATCCTTCTATATGAGTTCTTTGGAATGGAGAGGTTATGGATATTTTTTATCCTTCTAGAGATGTTCGATAAAGAGATTCTATGTCTCCTTTTCTGTTTGTTCTTTGCATGGAAAGGTTTGGTCATCATATTACCAAGGTTATCAATGATGGTCTTTGGAAACCAATTAAGCTAAGTCAAAATGGGCCTCCATTATCCCATCTTTTATTTGTGGATGACCTTTTTATTTTTGCTGAAGCTTTAATGAATCAAGCTGAAGTAGTGAAGAATTGCATTGCTGATTTCTTTGCTCTTTTGGGCTAAAAAGTTAATAAACATAAGTCTAATATCTTTTTCTCCAAAAATTTGACTTAGAGTTAACCCAAAGATATTAGCAACAATTTTCGTTTCAAAGAACCATGGATTTAGGTAAGTACCTTGGTGCCCCTATAATTCATAGTTGTTTAGGGAGAAAAACCCTGTTAGTCTGGTTAAGAAGATTCAAAGTAAACTAAATGGCTAGAAGGCAACCCAATTGTCTTTTGTGGGCCATTTAACTTATGGCATAGTCAATTCTCCAAGCTAACGCAATTTACTCCAGCAAACCATCAAATTAAATGAGGTAATATGTGAAGAGATTAATAGTCATGTCCATTTGTTCTTATGGGGCTCAAATGCATAGAGATCCAAGATGCATTAAGTCAATTGGGACCATATTTGCAAGTCAAAGAAGAACGGAGGATTGGGTCTTCAAATAGCTATTTGGAATAATGAGGCTATGTTAATGAAATTTGGGCAGAGTATGATTAACAAACCTAAAGCTCTTTGGGTGTGTGTGTTTAAAGATAAATATGGCAAAGATGAGTTGGATAAAGCCATGACCAGTATTACTTTGAGAATTTCTTCTACATGACATGGGATTAAATTAGTATGGGATAATGTTCTCAAAGGACTTTTATGGTCAGTTGGTAATGGGCATTTAATTTGGTTTTGGAAGGATAATTGGCTTGAAACAGTGGATCCTTTAGAAAATGTGGTGGGGGAGGAAATTCCACAAGATAGTTATGATCTTACTATCTCTTCTTTTATCTTATATTTTGATTCATGGTGGTGGGATTTATTTGATCATTTCCATCTTGAAGTTGTCTACTTACAAATTGCAACTATTATGCCACTTGTTACAAATAATGGGCCTGATAAGGCAATTTAGAGTTTTTCTAAAAGTGGCAAATTTACAGTCAAATCTACAATGGAACTCATACGTGGGGAGGTGATTAATAACTAGGAAAGGAAATGGGATAAGGTTTGGAAATAGGTTGGTCCTCAAAAGATTCAAACCTTCCTTTGGATAGTAATGCATAATCGGCTATCCACTAAGAAGCTTTGTCACAAATGCCATGTTGTTCCTAACAGTGCTTGTCCAGGATGTCAATGATATGAGGAACTCAACTACATGTTCTTCGTGATTGGGTTTTTGCTAGAAATATTTGGTGTCAACTAGTTCAAGCTGATAGAAGGAAGAATTTTTTACTTTAGATATCCAACAATGGATTTGTGTTAATATTGCAGGCAATGGCTGTGTAAAATTTAAGGAGGTGGAGTAGAGTCTTCTTTTTGGAATTGCTTTATGGACTATATGGAACTGGAGAAACCAACTGGTTTTTTCAGATGATCAAAAGAATTCTAAAGGATTAATAAAATGTATTTATAATAAAATTAAAATCATGAAGGAGTCTTTGCAGCTTAATGTCATCTCTATTTTTCAAGGTAAAGGGCAAGCAAGTAGCAAATGGGCTACTCCTTCTCTAGGTTGGTTCAAGCTCAATACCTATAGTGTAGTTTCATGTGCTAAAGGATAGAAAATTGCGGGTGCAGGTGGGATTGTTAGAGATGATATAGGTAAATGAATATTAGGCTTCACTTAAAATATTGGTATTTGCAATGTAGAAATGGCAAAATTATGGGGTCTCTTCACAAGTTTAAATATATGGCTTGGAAGCTTGGAATTCACAAGGTTCAGGTGGAGACTGATTCATTAACGTCCTTGAGTTTGGTTCTAAATTAAGTTAGAGATCTAACTACTCATAGATTCTTGGTAGCTAATATTTAGAAGCTTTTGTAGATGAGGTGGGAAGTTCCAAGAATAGCCAACAACTATGCTGACTTTTTGGCTAAGCTCTCTATATATAGACCCATGGGAAAGACTATTTTTTCTTCTCCTCCTTTTTACTATTTTTTCTTCTCCTCTTTTTGGCCTTCAGAGTTTGTTAGATAAGGATATAGCTGATAGTGCTATTCGTTAAGTTTTAGTTTTATGTTTGTTTTATTTCGTAATCCTTTTTCACCAAAAAAAGAACAAATGCTTGAGGCATATCATTTTAGAAAGTGATTCTTTATTGCTGGTCCAAGCTATTCGTGAAAGGTTTAAGGACAGATATGTTTTTGGTCTTCTTGTCAATGATTGTAAATATCTAATTGTGGACTTGGCTTCCATTGAGATAGCTTTTATCAAAAGGTAAGCGAACAGCGCTACCCATTACTTGACTTGGCTCATGAGATTGTTTTTAAGTCTGATCTATAAGAGTGGGAGTCTTTGTCTCCTCCTTGCATTACGCATGTTTTGATTACAGATATTCAATAAAGTTTTCTCCATTTTTATGTCAAAAAAGTTTGAAAATTATATATTTTTTATTAAGAAATTTATTCAAATTTAAAATTTAGAGTATGTTTTGTTTAGTTATTTGTAGTAATTTATAACTATTAGTCGTTTAATAAAAATTAGTAGTCAAAATGGGCCTCCATTATCCCATCTTTTATTTGTGGATGACCTTTTTATTTTTGCTGAAGCTTTAATGAATCAAGCTGAGGTAGTGAAGAATTGCATTGCTGATTTCTTTGCTCTTTTGGGCTAAAAAGTTAATAAACATAAGTCTAATATCTTTTTCTCCAAAAATTTGACTTAGAGTTAACCCAAAGATATTAGCAACAATTTTCGTTTCAAAGAACCATGGATTTAGGTAAGTACCTTGGTGCCCCTATAATTCATAGTTGTTTAGGGAGAAAAACCCTGTTAGTCTGGTTAAGAAGATTCAAAGTAAACTAAATGGCTAGAAGGCAACCCAATTGTCTTTTGTGGGCCATTTAACTTATGGCATAGTCAATTCTCCAAGCTAACGCAATTTACTCCAGCAAACCATCAAATTAAATGAGGTAATATGTGAAGAGATTAATAGTCATGTCCATTTGTTCTTATGGGGCTCAAATGCATAGAGATCCAAGATGCATTAAGTCAATTGGGACCATATTTGCAAGTCAAAGAAGAACGGAGGATTGGGTCTTCAAATAGCTATTTGGAATAATGAGGCTATGTTAATGAAATTTGGGCAGAGTATGATTAACAAACCTAAAGCTCTTTGGGTGTGTGTGTTTAAAGATAAATATGGCAAAGATGAGTTGGATAAAGCCATGACCAGTATTACTTTGAGAATTTCTTCTACATGACATGGGATTAAATTAGTATGGGATAATGTTCTCAAAGGACTTTTATGGTCAGTTGGTAATGGGCATTTAATTTGGTTTTGGAAGGATAATTGGCTTGAAACAGTGGATCCTTTAGAAAATGTGGTGGGGGAGGAAATTCCACAAGATAGTTATGATCTTACTATCTCTTCTTTTATCTTATATTTTGATTCATGGTGGTGGGATTTATTTGATCATTTCCATCTTGAAGTTGTCTACTTACAAATTGCAACTATTATGCCACTTGTTACAAATAATGGGCCTGATAAGGCAATTTAGAGTTTTTCTAAAAGTGGCAAATTTACAGTCAAATCTACAATGGAACTCATACGTGGGGAGGTGATTAATAACTAGGAAAGGAAATGGGATAAGGTTTGGAAATAGGTTGGTCCTCAAAAGATTCAAACCTTCCTTTGGATAGTAATGCATAATCGGCTATCCACTAAGAAGCTTTGTCACAAATGCCATGTTGTTCCTAACAGTGCTTGTCCAGGATGTCAATGATATGAGGAACTCAACTACATGTTCTTCGTGATTGGGTTTTTGCTAGAAATATTTGGTGTCAACTAGTTCAAGCTGATAGAAGGAAGAATTTTTTACTTTAGATATCCAACAATGGATTTGTGTTAATATTGCAGGCAATGGCTGTGTAAAATTTAAGGAGGTGGAGTAGAGTCTTCTTTTTGGAATTGCTTTATGGACTATATGGAACTGGAGAAACCAACTGGTTTTTTCAGATGATCAAAAGAATTCTAAAGGATTAATAAAATGTATTTATAATAAAATTAAAATCATGAAGGAGTCTTTGCAGCTTAATGTCATCTCTATTTTTCAAGGTAAAGGGCAAGCAAGTAGCAAATGGGCTACTCCTTCTCTAGGTTGGTTCAAGCTCAATACCTATAGTGTAGTTTCATGTGCTAAAGGATAGAAAATTGCGGGTGCAGGTGGGATTGTTAGAGATGATATAGGTAAATGAATATTAGGCTTCACTTAAAATATTGGTATTTGCAATGTAGAAATGGCAAAATTGTGGGGTCTCTTCACAAGTTTAAATATATGGCTTGGAAGCTTGGAATTCACAAGGTTCAGGTGGAGACTGATTCATTAACGTCCTTGAGTTTGGTTCTAAATTAAGTTAGAGATCTAACTACTCATAGATTCTTGGTAGCTAATATTTAGAAGCTTTTGTAGATGAGGTGGGAAGTTCCAAGAATAGCCAACAACTATGCTGACTTTTTGGCTAAGCTCTCTATATATAGACCCATGGGAAAGACTATTTTTTCTTCTCCTCCTTTTTACTATTTTTTCTTCTCCTCTTTTTGGCCTTCAGAGTTTGCTAGATAAGGATATAGCTGATAGTGCTATTCGTTAAGTTTTAGTTTTATGTTTGTTTTATTTCGTAATCCTTTTTCACCAAAAAAAGAACAAATGCTTGAGGCATATCATTTTAGAAAGTGATTCTTTATTGCTGGTCCAAGCTATTCGTGAAAGGTTTAAGGACAGATATGTTTTTGGTCTTCTTGTCAATGATTGTAAATATCTAATTGTGGACTTGGCTTCCATTGAGATAGCTTTTATCAAAAGGTAAGCGAACAGCGCTACCCATTACTTGACTTGGCTCATGAGATTGTTTTTAAGTCTGATCTATAAGAGTGGGAGTCTTTGTCTCCTCCTTGCATTACGCATGTTTTGATTACAGATATTCAATAAAGTTTTCTCCATTTTTATGTCAAAAAAGTTTGAAAATTATATATTTTTTATTAAGAAATTTATTCAAATTTAAAATTTAGAGTATGTTTTGTTTAGTTATTTGTAGTAATTTATAACTATTAGTCGTTTAATAAAAATTAGTAGTCAAAATGGGCCTCCATTATCCCATCTTTTATTTGTGGATGACCTTTTTATTTTTGCTGAAGCTTTAATGAATCAAGCTGAGGTAGTGAAGAATTGCATTGCTGATTTCTTTGCTCTTTTGGGCTAAAAAGTTAATAAACATAAGTCTAATATCTTTTTCTCCAAAAATTTGACTTAGAGTTAACCCAAAGATATTAGCAACAATTTTCGTTTCAAAGAACCATGGATTTAGGTAAGTACCTTGGTGCCCCTATAATTCATAGTTGTTTAGGGAGAAAAACCCTGTTAGTCTGGTTAAGAAGATTCAAAGTAAACTAAATGGCTAGAAGGCAACCCAATTGTCTTTTGTGGGCCATTTAACTTATGGCATAGTCAATTCTCCAAGCTAACGCAATTTACTCCAGCAAACCATCAAATTAAATGAGGTAATATGTGAAGAGATTAATAGTCATGTCCATTTGTTCTTATGGGGCTCAAATGCATAGAGATCCAAGATGCATTAAGTCAATTGGGACCATATTTGCAAGTCAAAGAAGAACGGAGGATTGGGTCTTCAAATAGCTATTTGGAATAATGAGGCTATGTTAATGAAATTTGGGCAGAGTATGATTAACAAACCTAAAGCTCTTTGGGTGTGTGTGTTTAAAGATAAATATGGCAAAGATGAGTTGGATAAAGCCATGACCAGTATTACTTTGAGAATTTCTTCTACATGACATGGGATTAAATTAGTATGGGATAATGTTCTCAAAGGACTTTTATGGTCAGTTGGTAATGGGCATTTAATTTGGTTTTGGAAGGATAATTGGCTTGAAACAGTGGATCCTTTAGAAAATGTGGTGGGGGAGGAAATTCCACAAGATAGTTATGATCTTACTATCTCTTCTTTTATCTTATATTTTGATTCATGGTGGTGGGATTTATTTGATCATTTCCATCTTGAAGTTGTCTACTTACAAATTGCAACTATTATGCCACTTGTTACAAATAATGGGCCTGATAAGGCAATTTAGAGTTTTTCTAAAAGTGGCAAATTTACAGTCAAATCTACAATGGAACTCATACGTGGGGAGGTGATTAATAACTAGGAAAGGAAATGGGATAAGGTTTGGAAATAGGTTGGTCCTCAAAAGATTCAAACCTTCCTTTGGATAGTAATGCATAATCGGCTATCCACTAAGAAGCTTTGTCACAAATGCCATGTTGTTCCTAACAGTGCTTGTCCAGGATGTCAATGATATGAGGAACTCAACTACATGTTCTTCGTGATTGGGTTTTTGCTAGAAATATTTGGTGTCAACTAGTTCAAGCTGATAGAAGGAAGAATTTTTTACTTTAGATATCCAACAATGGATTTGTGTTAATATTGCAGGCAATGGCTGTGTAAAATTTAAGGAGGTGGAGTAGAGTCTTCTTTTTGGAATTGCTTTATGGACTATATGGAACTGGAGAAACCAACTGGTTTTTTCAGATGATCAAAAGAATTCTAAAGGATTAATAAAATGTATTTATAATAAAATTAAAATCATGAAGGAGTCTTTGCAGCTTAATGTCATCTCTATTTTTCAAGGTAAAGGGCAAGCAAGTAGCAAATGGGCTACTCCTTCTCTAGGTTGGTTCAAGCTCAATACCTATAGTGTAGTTTCATGTGCTAAAGGATAGAAAATTGCGGGTGCAGGTGGGATTGTTAGAGATGATATAGGTAAATGAATATTAGGCTTCACTTAAAATATTGGTATTTGCAATGTAGAAATGGCAAAATTATGGGGTCTCTTCACAAGTTTAAATATATGGCTTGGAAGCTTGGAATTCACAAGGTTCAGGTGGAGACTGATTCATTAACGTCCTTGAGTTTGGTTCTAAATTAAGTTAGAGATCTAACTACTCATAGATTCTTGGTAGCTAATATTTAGAAGCTTTTGTAGATGAGGTGGGAAGTTCCAAGAATAGCCAACAACTATGCTGACTTTTTGGCTAAGCTCTCTATATATAGACCCATGGGAAAGACTATTTTTTCTTCTCCTCCTTTTTACTATTTTTTCTTCTCCTCTTTTTGGCCTTCAGAGTTTGCTAGATAAGGATATAGCTGATAGTGCTATTCGTTAAGTTTTAGTTTTATGTTTGTTTTATTTCGTAATCCTTTTTCACCAAAAAAAGAACAAATGCTTGAGGCATATCATTTTAGAAAGTGATTCTTTATTGCTGGTCCAAGCTATTCGTGAAAGGTTTAAGGACAGATATGTTTTTGGTCTTCTTGTCAATGATTGTAAATATCTAATTGTGGACTTGGCTTCCATTGAGATAGCTTTTATCAAAAGGTAAGCGAACAGCGCTACCCATTACTTGACTTGGCTCATGAGATTGTTTTTAAGTCTGATCTATAAGAGTGGGAGTCTTTGTCTCCTCCTTGCATTACGCATGTTTTGATTACAGATATTCAATAAAGTTTTCTCCATTTTTATGTCAAAAAAGTTTGAAAATTATATATTTTTTATTAAGAAATTTATTCAAATTTAAAATTTAGAGTATGTTTTGTTTAGTTATTTGTAGTAATTTATAACTATTAGTCGTTTAATAAAAATTAGTAGTCAAAATGGGCCTCCATTATCCCATCTTTTATTTGTGGATGACCTTTTTATTTTTGCTGAAGCTTTAATGAATCAAGCTGAGGTAGTGAAGAATTGCATTGCTGATTTCTTTGCTCTTTTGGGCTAAAAAGTTAATAAACATAAGTCTAATATCTTTTTCTCCAAAAATTTGACTTAGAGTTAACCCAAAGATATTAGCAACAATTTTCGTTTCAAAGAACCATGGATTTAGGTAAGTACCTTGGTGCCCCTATAATTCATAGTTGTTTAGGGAGAAAAACCCTGTTAGTCTGGTTAAGAAGATTCAAAGTAAACTAAATGGCTAGAAGGCAACCCAATTGTCTTTTGTGGGCCATTTAACTTATGGCATAGTCAATTCTCCAAGCTAACGCAATTTACTCCAGCAAACCATCAAATTAAATGAGGTAATATGTGAAGAGATTAATAGTCATGTCCATTTGTTCTTATGGGGCTCAAATGCATAGAGATCCAAGATGCATTAAGTCAATTGGGACCATATTTGCAAGTCAAAGAAGAACGGAGGATTGGGTCTTCAAATAGCTATTTGGAATAATGAGGCTATGTTAATGAAATTTGGGCAGAGTATGATTAACAAACCTAAAGCTCTTTGGGTGTGTGTGTTTAAAGATAAATATGGCAAAGATGAGTTGGATAAAGCCATGACCAGTATTACTTTGAGAATTTCTTCTACATGACATGGGATTAAATTAGTATGGGATAATGTTCTCAAAGGACTTTTATGGTCAGTTGGTAATGGGCATTTAATTTGGTTTTGGAAGGATAATTGGCTTGAAACAGTGGATCCTTTAGAAAATGTGGTGGGGGAGGAAATTCCACAAGATAGTTATGATCTTACTATCTCTTCTTTTATCTTATATTTTGATTCATGGTGGTGGGATTTATTTGATCATTTCCATCTTGAAGTTGTCTACTTACAAATTGCAACTATTATGCCACTTGTTACAAATAATGGGCCTGATAAGGCAATTTAGAGTTTTTCTAAAAGTGGCAAATTTACAGTCAAATCTACAATGGAACTCATACGTGGGGAGGTGATTAATAACTAGGAAAGGAAATGGGATAAGGTTTGGAAATAGGTTGGTCCTCAAAAGATTCAAACCTTCCTTTGGATAGTAATGCATAATCGGCTATCCACTAAGAAGCTTTGTCACAAATGCCATGTTGTTCCTAACAGTGCTTGTCCAGGATGTCAATGATATGAGGAACTCAACTACATGTTCTTCGTGATTGGGTTTTTGCTAGAAATATTTGGTGTCAACTAGTTCAAGCTGATAGAAGGAAGAATTTTTTACTTTAGATATCCAACAATGGATTTGTGTTAATATTGCAGGCAATGGCTGTGTAAAATTTAAGGAGGTGGAGTAGAGTCTTCTTTTTGGAATTGCTTTATGGACTATATGGAACTGGAGAAACCAACTGGTTTTTTCAGATGATCAAAAGAATTCTAAAGGATTAATAAAATGTATTTATAATAAAATTAAAATCATGAAGGAGTCTTTGCAGCTTAATGTCATCTCTATTTTTCAAGGTAAAGGGCAAGCAAGTAGCAAATGGGCTACTCCTTCTCTAGGTTGGTTCAAGCTCAATACCTATAGTGTAGTTTCATGTGCTAAAGGATAGAAAATTGCGGGTGCAGGTGGGATTGTTAGAGATGATATAGGTAAATGAATATTAGGCTTCACTTAAAATATTGGTATTTGCAATGTAGAAATGGCAAAATTGTGGGGTCTCTTCACAAGTTTAAATATATGGCTTGGAAGCTTGGAATTCACAAGGTTCAGGTGGAGACTGATTCATTAACGTCCTTGAGTTTGGTTCTAAATTAAGTTAGAGATCTAACTACTCATAGATTCTTGGTAGCTAATATTTAGAAGCTTTTGTAGATGAGGTGGGAAGTTCCAAGAATAGCCAACAACTATGCTGACTTTTTGGCTAAGCTCTCTATATATAGACCCATGGGAAAGACTATTTTTTCTTCTCCTCCTTTTTACTATTTTTTCTTCTCCTCTTTTTGGCCTTCAGAGTTTGCTAGATAAGGATATAGCTGATAGTGCTATTCGTTAAGTTTTAGTTTTATGTTTGTTTTATTTCGTAATCCTTTTTCACCAAAAAAAGAACAAATGCTTGAGGCATATCATTTTAGAAAGTGATTCTTTATTGCTGGTCCAAGCTATTCGTGAAAGGTTTAAGGACAGATATGTTTTTGGTCTTCTTGTCAATGATTGTAAATATCTAATTGTGGACTTGGCTTCCATTGAGATAGCTTTTATCAAAAGGTAAGCGAACAGCGCTACCCATTACTTGACTTGGCTCATGAGATTGTTTTTAAGTCTGATCTATAAGAGTGGGAGTCTTTGTCTCCTCCTTGCATTACGCATGTTTTGATTACAGATATTCAATAAAGTTTTCTCCATTTTTATGTCAAAAAAGTTTGAAAATTATATATTTTTTATTAAGAAATTTATTCAAATTTAAAATTTAGAGTATGTTTTGTTTAGTTATTTGTAGTAATTTATAACTATTAGTCGTTTAATAAAAATTAGTAGTCAAAATGGGCCTCCATTATCCCATCTTTTATTTGTGGATGACCTTTTTATTTTTGCTGAAGCTTTAATGAATCAAGCTGAGGTAGTGAAGAATTGCATTGCTGATTTCTTTGCTCTTTTGGGCTAAAAAGTTAATAAACATAAGTCTAATATCTTTTTCTCCAAAAATTTGACTTAGAGTTAACCCAAAGATATTAGCAACAATTTTCGTTTCAAAGAACCATGGATTTAGGTAAGTACCTTGGTGCCCCTATAATTCATAGTTGTTTAGGGAGAAAAACCCTGTTAGTCTGGTTAAGAAGATTCAAAGTAAACTAAATGGCTAGAAGGCAACCCAATTGTCTTTTGTGGGCCATTTAACTTATGGCATAGTCAATTCTCCAAGCTAACGCAATTTACTCCAGCAAACCATCAAATTAAATGAGGTAATATGTGAAGAGATTAATAGTCATGTCCATTTGTTCTTATGGGGCTCAAATGCATAGAGATCCAAGATGCATTAAGTCAATTGGGACCATATTTGCAAGTCAAAGAAGAACGGAGGATTGGGTCTTCAAATAGCTATTTGGAATAATGAGGCTATGTTAATGAAATTTGGGCAGAGTATGATTAACAAACCTAAAGCTCTTTGGGTGTGTGTGTTTAAAGATAAATATGGCAAAGATGAGTTGGATAAAGCCATGACCAGTATTACTTTGAGAATTTCTTCTACATGACATGGGATTAAATTAGTATGGGATAATGTTCTCAAAGGACTTTTATGGTCAGTTGGTAATGGGCATTTAATTTGGTTTTGGAAGGATAATTGGCTTGAAACAGTGGATCCTTTAGAAAATGTGGTGGGGGAGGAAATTCCACAAGATAGTTATGATCTTACTATCTCTTCTTTTATCTTATATTTTGATTCATGGTGGTGGGATTTATTTGATCATTTCCATCTTGAAGTTGTCTACTTACAAATTGCAACTATTATGCCACTTGTTACAAATAATGGGCCTGATAAGGCAATTTAGAGTTTTTCTAAAAGTGGCAAATTTACAGTCAAATCTACAATGGAACTCATACGTGGGGAGGTGATTAATAACTAGGAAAGGAAATGGGATAAGGTTTGGAAATAGGTTGGTCCTCAAAAGATTCAAACCTTCCTTTGGATAGTAATGCATAATCGGCTATCCACTAAGAAGCTTTGTCACAAATGCCATGTTGTTCCTAACAGTGCTTGTCCAGGATGTCAATGATATGAGGAACTCAACTACATGTTCTTCGTGATTGGGTTTTTGCTAGAAATATTTGGTGTCAACTAGTTCAAGCTGATAGAAGGAAGAATTTTTTACTTTAGATATCCAACAATGGATTTGTGTTAATATTGCAGGCAATGGCTGTGTAAAATTTAAGGAGGTGGAGTAGAGTCTTCTTTTTGGAATTGCTTTATGGACTATATGGAACTGGAGAAACCAACTGGTTTTTTCAGATGATCAAAAGAATTCTAAAGGATTAATAAAATGTATTTATAATAAAATTAAAATCATGAAGGAGTCTTTGCAGCTTAATGTCATCTCTATTTTTCAAGGTAAAGGGCAAGCAAGTAGCAAATGGGCTACTCCTTCTCTAGGTTGGTTCAAGCTCAATACCTATAGTGTAGTTTCATGTGCTAAAGGATAGAAAATTGCGGGTGCAGGTGGGATTGTTAGAGATGATATAGGTAAATGAATATTAGGCTTCACTTAAAATATTGGTATTTGCAATGTAGAAATGGCAAAATTGTGGGGTCTCTTCACAAGTTTAAATATATGGCTTGGAAGCTTGGAATTCACAAGGTTCAGGTGGAGACTGATTCATTAACGTCCTTGAGTTTGGTTCTAAATTAAGTTAGAGATCTAACTACTCATAGATTCTTGGTAGCTAATATTTAGAAGCTTTTGTAGATGAGGTGGGAAGTTCCAAGAATAGCCAACAACTATGCTGACTTTTTGGCTAAGCTCTCTATATATAGACCCATGGGAAAGACTATTTTTTCTTCTCCTCCTTTTTACTATTTTTTCTTCTCCTCTTTTTGGCCTTCAGAGTTTGCTAGATAAGGATATAGCTGATAGTGCTATTCGTTAAGTTTTAGTTTTATGTTTGTTTTATTTCGTAATCCTTTTTCACCAAAAAAAGAACAAATGCTTGAGGCATATCATTTTAGAAAGTGATTCTTTATTGCTGGTCCAAGCTATTCGTGAAAGGTTTAAGGACAGATATGTTTTTGGTCTTCTTGTCAATGATTGTAAATATCTAATTGTGGACTTGGCTTCCATTGAGATAGCTTTTATCAAAAGGTAAGCGAACAGCGCTACCCATTACTTGACTTGGCTCATGAGATTGTTTTTAAGTCTGATCTATAAGAGTGGGAGTCTTTGTCTCCTCCTTGCATTACGCATGTTTTGATTACAGATATTCAATAAAGTTTTCTCCATTTTTATGTCAAAAAAGTTTGAAAATTATATATTTTTTATTAAGAAATTTATTCAAATTTAAAATTTAGAGTATGTTTTGTTTAGTTATTTGTAGTAATTTATAACTATTAGTCGTTTAATAAAAATTAGTAGTCAAAATGGGCCTCCATTATCCCATCTTTTATTTGTGGATGACCTTTTTATTTTTGCTGAAGCTTTAATGAATCAAGCTGAGGTAGTGAAGAATTGCATTGCTGATTTCTTTGCTCTTTTGGGCTAAAAAGTTAATAAACATAAGTCTAATATCTTTTTCTCCAAAAATTTGACTTAGAGTTAACCCAAAGATATTAGCAACAATTTTCGTTTCAAAGAACCATGGATTTAGGTAAGTACCTTGGTGCCCCTATAATTCATAGTTGTTTAGGGAGAAAAACCCTGTTAGTCTGGTTAAGAAGATTCAAAGTAAACTAAATGGCTAGAAGGCAACCCAATTGTCTTTTGTGGGCCATTTAACTTATGGCATAGTCAATTCTCCAAGCTAACGCAATTTACTCCAGCAAACCATCAAATTAAATGAGGTAATATGTGAAGAGATTAATAGTCATGTCCATTTGTTCTTATGGGGCTCAAATGCATAGAGATCCAAGATGCATTAAGTCAATTGGGACCATATTTGCAAGTCAAAGAAGAACGGAGGATTGGGTCTTCAAATAGCTATTTGGAATAATGAGGCTATGTTAATGAAATTTGGGCAGAGTATGATTAACAAACCTAAAGCTCTTTGGGTGTGTGTGTTTAAAGATAAATATGGCAAAGATGAGTTGGATAAAGCCATGACCAGTATTACTTTGAGAATTTCTTCTACATGACATGGGATTAAATTAGTATGGGATAATGTTCTCAAAGGACTTTTATGGTCAGTTGGTAATGGGCATTTAATTTGGTTTTGGAAGGATAATTGGCTTGAAACAGTGGATCCTTTAGAAAATGTGGTGGGGGAGGAAATTCCACAAGATAGTTATGATCTTACTATCTCTTCTTTTATCTTATATTTTGATTCATGGTGGTGGGATTTATTTGATCATTTCCATCTTGAAGTTGTCTACTTACAAATTGCAACTATTATGCCACTTGTTACAAATAATGGGCCTGATAAGGCAATTTAGAGTTTTTCTAAAAGTGGCAAATTTACAGTCAAATCTACAATGGAACTCATACGTGGGGAGGTGATTAATAACTAGGAAAGGAAATGGGATAAGGTTTGGAAATAGGTTGGTCCTCAAAAGATTCAAACCTTCCTTTGGATAGTAATGCATAATCGGCTATCCACTAAGAAGCTTTGTCACAAATGCCATGTTGTTCCTAACAGTGCTTGTCCAGGATGTCAATGATATGAGGAACTCAACTACATGTTCTTCGTGATTGGGTTTTTGCTAGAAATATTTGGTGTCAACTAGTTCAAGCTGATAGAAGGAAGAATTTTTTACTTTAGATATCCAACAATGGATTTGTGTTAATATTGCAGGCAATGGCTGTGTAAAATTTAAGGAGGTGGAGTAGAGTCTTCTTTTTGGAATTGCTTTATGGACTATATGGAACTGGAGAAACCAACTGGTTTTTTCAGATGATCAAAAGAATTCTAAAGGATTAATAAAATGTATTTATAATAAAATTAAAATCATGAAGGAGTCTTTGCAGCTTAATGTCATCTCTATTTTTCAAGGTAAAGGGCAAGCAAGTAGCAAATGGGCTACTCCTTCTCTAGGTTGGTTCAAGCTCAATACCTATAGTGTAGTTTCATGTGCTAAAGGATAGAAAATTGCGGGTGCAGGTGGGATTGTTAGAGATGATATAGGTAAATGAATATTAGGCTTCACTTAAAATATTGGTATTTGCAATGTAGAAATGGCAAAATTGTGGGGTCTCTTCACAAGTTTAAATATATGGCTTGGAAGCTTGGAATTCACAAGGTTCAGGTGGAGACTGATTCATTAACGTCCTTGAGTTTGGTTCTAAATTAAGTTAGAGATCTAACTACTCATAGATTCTTGGTAGCTAATATTTAGAAGCTTTTGTAGATGAGGTGGGAAGTTCCAAGAATAGCCAACAACTATGCTGACTTTTTGGCTAAGCTCTCTATATATAGACCCATGGGAAAGACTATTTTTTCTTCTCCTCCTTTTTACTATTTTTTCTTCTCCTCTTTTTGGCCTTCAGAGTTTGCTAGATAAGGATATAGCTGATAGTGCTATTCGTTAAGTTTTAGTTTTATGTTTGTTTTATTTCGTAATCCTTTTTCACCAAAAAAAGAACAAATGCTTGAGGCATATCATTTTAGAAAGTGATTCTTTATTGCTGGTCCAAGCTATTCGTGAAAGGTTTAAGGACAGATATGTTTTTGGTCTTCTTGTCAATGATTGTAAATATCTAATTGTGGACTTGGCTTCCATTGAGATAGCTTTTATCAAAAGGTAAGCGAACAGCGCTACCCATTACTTGACTTGGCTCATGAGATTGTTTTTAAGTCTGATCTATAAGAGTGGGAGTCTTTGTCTCCTCCTTGCATTACGCATGTTTTGATTACAGATATTCAATAAAGTTTTCTCCATTTTTATGTCAAAAAAGTTTGAAAATTATATATTTTTTATTAAGAAATTTATTCAAATTTAAAATTTAGAGTATGTTTTGTTTAGTTATTTGTAGTAATTTATAACTATTAGTCGTTTAATAAAAATTAGTAGTCAAAATGGGCCTCCATTATCCCATCTTTTATTTGTGGATGACCTTTTTATTTTTGCTGAAGCTTTAATGAATCAAGCTGAGGTAGTGAAGAATTGCATTGCTGATTTCTTTGCTCTTTTGGGCTAAAAAGTTAATAAACATAAGTCTAATATCTTTTTCTCCAAAAATTTGACTTAGAGTTAACCCAAAGATATTAGCAACAATTTTCGTTTCAAAGAACCATGGATTTAGGTAAGTACCTTGGTGCCCCTATAATTCATAGTTGTTTAGGGAGAAAAACCCTGTTAGTCTGGTTAAGAAGATTCAAAGTAAACTAAATGGCTAGAAGGCAACCCAATTGTCTTTTGTGGGCCATTTAACTTATGGCATAGTCAATTCTCCAAGCTAACGCAATTTACTCCAGCAAACCATCAAATTAAATGAGGTAATATGTGAAGAGATTAATAGTCATGTCCATTTGTTCTTATGGGGCTCAAATGCATAGAGATCCAAGATGCATTAAGTCAATTGGGACCATATTTGCAAGTCAAAGAAGAACGGAGGATTGGGTCTTCAAATAGCTATTTGGAATAATGAGGCTATGTTAATGAAATTTGGGCAGAGTATGATTAACAAACCTAAAGCTCTTTGGGTGTGTGTGTTTAAAGATAAATATGGCAAAGATGAGTTGGATAAAGCCATGACCAGTATTACTTTGAGAATTTCTTCTACATGACATGGGATTAAATTAGTATGGGATAATGTTCTCAAAGGACTTTTATGGTCAGTTGGTAATGGGCATTTAATTTGGTTTTGGAAGGATAATTGGCTTGAAACAGTGGATCCTTTAGAAAATGTGGTGGGGGAGGAAATTCCACAAGATAGTTATGATCTTACTATCTCTTCTTTTATCTTATATTTTGATTCATGGTGGTGGGATTTATTTGATCATTTCCATCTTGAAGTTGTCTACTTACAAATTGCAACTATTATGCCACTTGTTACAAATAATGGGCCTGATAAGGCAATTTAGAGTTTTTCTAAAAGTGGCAAATTTACAGTCAAATCTACAATGGAACTCATACGTGGGGAGGTGATTAATAACTAGGAAAGGAAATGGGATAAGGTTTGGAAATAGGTTGGTCCTCAAAAGATTCAAACCTTCCTTTGGATAGTAATGCATAATCGGCTATCCACTAAGAAGCTTTGTCACAAATGCCATGTTGTTCCTAACAGTGCTTGTCCAGGATGTCAATGATATGAGGAACTCAACTACATGTTCTTCGTGATTGGGTTTTTGCTAGAAATATTTGGTGTCAACTAGTTCAAGCTGATAGAAGGAAGAATTTTTTACTTTAGATATCCAACAATGGATTTGTGTTAATATTGCAGGCAATGGCTGTGTAAAATTTAAGGAGGTGGAGTAGAGTCTTCTTTTTGGAATTGCTTTATGGACTATATGGAACTGGAGAAACCAACTGGTTTTTTCAGATGATCAAAAGAATTCTAAAGGATTAATAAAATGTATTTATAATAAAATTAAAATCATGAAGGAGTCTTTGCAGCTTAATGTCATCTCTATTTTTCAAGGTAAAGGGCAAGCAAGTAGCAAATGGGCTACTCCTTCTCTAGGTTGGTTCAAGCTCAATACCTATAGTGTAGTTTCATGTGCTAAAGGATAGAAAATTGCGGGTGCAGGTGGGATTGTTAGAGATGATATAGGTAAATGAATATTAGGCTTCACTTAAAATATTGGTATTTGCAATGTAGAAATGGCAAAATTGTGGGGTCTCTTCACAAGTTTAAATATATGGCTTGGAAGCTTGGAATTCACAAGGTTCAGGTGGAGACTGATTCATTAACGTCCTTGAGTTTGGTTCTAAATTAAGTTAGAGATCTAACTACTCATAGATTCTTGGTAGCTAATATTTAGAAGCTTTTGTAGATGAGGTGGGAAGTTCCAAGAATAGCCAACAACTATGCTGACTTTTTGGCTAAGCTCTCTATATATAGACCCATGGGAAAGACTATTTTTTCTTCTCCTCCTTTTTACTATTTTTTCTTCTCCTCTTTTTGGCCTTCAGAGTTTGCTAGATAAGGATATAGCTGATAGTGCTATTCGTTAAGTTTTAGTTTTATGTTTGTTTTATTTCGTAATCCTTTTTCACCAAAAAAAGAACAAATGCTTGAGGCATATCATTTTAGAAAGTGATTCTTTATTGCTGGTCCAAGCTATTCGTGAAAGGTTTAAGGACAGATATGTTTTTGGTCTTCTTGTCAATGATTGTAAATATCTAATTGTGGACTTGGCTTCCATTGAGATAGCTTTTATCAAAAGGTAAGCGAACAGCGCTACCCATTACTTGACTTGGCTCATGAGATTGTTTTTAAGTCTGATCTATAAGAGTGGGAGTCTTTGTCTCCTCCTTGCATTACGCATGTTTTGATTACAGATATTCAATAAAGTTTTCTCCATTTTTATGTCAAAAAAGTTTGAAAATTATATATTTTTTATTAAGAAATTTATTCAAATTTAAAATTTAGAGTATGTTTTGTTTAGTTATTTGTAGTAATTTATAACTATTAGTCGTTTAATAAAAATTAGTAGTCAAAATGGGCCTCCATTATCCCATCTTTTATTTGTGGATGACCTTTTTATTTTTGCTGAAGCTTTAATGAATCAAGCTGAGGTAGTGAAGAATTGCATTGCTGATTTCTTTGCTCTTTTGGGCTAAAAAGTTAATAAACATAAGTCTAATATCTTTTTCTCCAAAAATTTGACTTAGAGTTAACCCAAAGATATTAGCAACAATTTTCGTTTCAAAGAACCATGGATTTAGGTAAGTACCTTGGTGCCCCTATAATTCATAGTTGTTTAGGGAGAAAAACCCTGTTAGTCTGGTTAAGAAGATTCAAAGTAAACTAAATGGCTAGAAGGCAACCCAATTGTCTTTTGTGGGCCATTTAACTTATGGCATAGTCAATTCTCCAAGCTAACGCAATTTACTCCAGCAAACCATCAAATTAAATGAGGTAATATGTGAAGAGATTAATAGTCATGTCCATTTGTTCTTATGGGGCTCAAATGCATAGAGATCCAAGATGCATTAAGTCAATTGGGACCATATTTGCAAGTCAAAGAAGAACGGAGGATTGGGTCTTCAAATAGCTATTTGGAATAATGAGGCTATGTTAATGAAATTTGGGCAGAGTATGATTAACAAACCTAAAGCTCTTTGGGTGTGTGTGTTTAAAGATAAATATGGCAAAGATGAGTTGGATAAAGCCATGACCAGTATTACTTTGAGAATTTCTTCTACATGACATGGGATTAAATTAGTATGGGATAATGTTCTCAAAGGACTTTTATGGTCAGTTGGTAATGGGCATTTAATTTGGTTTTGGAAGGATAATTGGCTTGAAACAGTGGATCCTTTAGAAAATGTGGTGGGGGAGGAAATTCCACAAGATAGTTATGATCTTACTATCTCTTCTTTTATCTTATATTTTGATTCATGGTGGTGGGATTTATTTGATCATTTCCATCTTGAAGTTGTCTACTTACAAATTGCAACTATTATGCCACTTGTTACAAATAATGGGCCTGATAAGGCAATTTAGAGTTTTTCTAAAAGTGGCAAATTTACAGTCAAATCTACAATGGAACTCATACGTGGGGAGGTGATTAATAACTAGGAAAGGAAATGGGATAAGGTTTGGAAATAGGTTGGTCCTCAAAAGATTCAAACCTTCCTTTGGATAGTAATGCATAATCGGCTATCCACTAAGAAGCTTTGTCACAAATGCCATGTTGTTCCTAACAGTGCTTGTCCAGGATGTCAATGATATGAGGAACTCAACTACATGTTCTTCGTGATTGGGTTTTTGCTAGAAATATTTGGTGTCAACTAGTTCAAGCTGATAGAAGGAAGAATTTTTTACTTTAGATATCCAACAATGGATTTGTGTTAATATTGCAGGCAATGGCTGTGTAAAATTTAAGGAGGTGGAGTAGAGTCTTCTTTTTGGAATTGCTTTATGGACTATATGGAACTGGAGAAACCAACTGGTTTTTTCAGATGATCAAAAGAATTCTAAAGGATTAATAAAATGTATTTATAATAAAATTAAAATCATGAAGGAGTCTTTGCAGCTTAATGTCATCTCTATTTTTCAAGGTAAAGGGCAAGCAAGTAGCAAATGGGCTACTCCTTCTCTAGGTTGGTTCAAGCTCAATACCTATAGTGTAGTTTCATGTGCTAAAGGATAGAAAATTGCGGGTGCAGGTGGGATTGTTAGAGATGATATAGGTAAATGAATATTAGGCTTCACTTAAAATATTGGTATTTGCAATGTAGAAATGGCAAAATTATGGGGTCTCTTCACAAGTTTAAATATATGGCTTGGAAGCTTGGAATTCACAAGGTTCAGGTGGAGACTGATTCATTAACGTCCTTGAGTTTGGTTCTAAATTAAGTTAGAGATCTAACTACTCATAGATTCTTGGTAGCTAATATTTAGAAGCTTTTGTAGATGAGGTGGGAAGTTCCAAGAATAGCCAACAACTATGCTGACTTTTTGGCTAAGCTCTCTATATATAGACCCATGGGAAAGACTATTTTTTCTTCTCCTCCTTTTTACTATTTTTTCTTCTCCTCTTTTTGGCCTTCAGAGTTTGCTAGATAAGGATATAGCTGATAGTGCTATTCGTTAAGTTTTAGTTTTATGTTTGTTTTATTTCGTAATCCTTTTTCACCAAAAAAAGAACAAATGCTTGAGGCATATCATTTTAGAAAGTGATTCTTTATTGCTGGTCCAAGCTATTCGTGAAAGGTTTAAGGACAGATATGTTTTTGGTCTTCTTGTCAATGATTGTAAATATCTAATTGTGGACTTGGCTTCCATTGAGATAGCTTTTATCAAAAGGTAAGCGAACAGCGCTACCCATTACTTGACTTGGCTCATGAGATTGTTTTTAAGTCTGATCTATAAGAGTGGGAGTCTTTGTCTCCTCCTTGCATTACGCATGTTTTGATTACAGATATTCAATAAAGTTTTCTCCATTTTTATGTCAAAAAAGTTTGAAAATTATATATTTTTTATTAAGAAATTTATTCAAATTTAAAATTTAGAGTATGTTTTGTTTAGTTATTTGTAGTAATTTATAACTATTAGTCGTTTAATAAAAATTAGTAGTTGCTATTGCTGAGACGTAAAATAATCATATGACAGTGTGTATGCATGTGTATATATATAATTACAATTAATTTTTTATATATAAATATTTGTAATATTTTTCAAAAATGTAAAGATAGTAATTATTTCAAAATTATAAATAATATTATAAAAATTATTTTTTAAAATAATTTGGAATAAATGTATCAAATAAAAATTAACTTGAAGAAAATAATTTCATGAATAGTAGTTTTTCATAAGAGTGATATGATAGAGATAATATAGTAAAAATATAATATCAGTTATAAATTGATAGAAAAAAGTTTCAGAATGACGCTTTTGACGCAGCTCTTGGGATGTCTAACAACTAACAGTTGTTGATTGTTATAGTTTACAAAATGAGTTGTACTAATTTTAGAATTCATACTAAATAAACCATTGGGAGTTAAAAATATATATATATATCAACTAATTCCAATGACTAAACCAAACACCCACTTACTCTTTCATAGTGTATTTTTATTAAGATATATATTTACACTTTTTGTACTCCACTAACTTCCGACTATTCTAAACTACTTCTAAGGTTTTCTATATTTTTTGACCTTTGAAGCATTCTAGAGAATTAGTTAATGGAAATATTTTCTATAATTTCAACAATTTTTGCTTATTGTGAATCGATAGCCACTAATTGATCATAATTTGATATAATTAAATAAGAAGGGCCCTAAGAATGAATCTGTCCCCAGAAAACCATATGCTAATCCATTTTTAACATAAAATGGATACAATAAGTATCCTAATCATATCAAAATTATAATTATTTGTTTTAAATAAAGGATAAATTTGTACATAATAAGTATGAATTTCTCGTATTTAGCCGATCTCAAGCTTAGATAAAAGAGGATGGTTGCAGTAGATGGCAACTAACGTAAAATTTAGTTATATCTCATGATTATGGATTCAACTCATATAAATGTTTGGTCATCATTTACTTATGATGTGCTACATCAAGGCTTGGGTGTAGTGAGAAATAGGCAAGGGTGTAAGTTTCCCAGAAAGCAACGCGATATATCGGCTCCTTGATGTGGCGCTAAATGAGCAAGGATTCTACATCATGGACACGTATAGGTAAAGAAGTTAGTCCACATATCAGTTTATATATTTACATGTAGAAGAAACAGGTAGAGAAGAGAATCAAAGTGAAGACTTCAAATATTGGGTAACAAGTAGAGAAGAGAATCAAAGTGGAGACTTGGACTATTGGGTCTCTTATAGGCAAGTTGATGGAACTCGTCAACACTATAGAGAGGAGAAAAGTTAATCTGGCATGCATCCAAGAGACCATATGGGTAGGAGAAAAAAAGTAAAAAAGTGGGTAATACAAACTACAGGTGTATACAAGTAATGAGAGGAATAAGAATGGAGTCGATATCATTCTCGATAAGACACTAAAAGATGCAGTAGTAGTAGTGAGAAAAATAGGGGATAGGATTATCCTTGTTAAGCTAGTTGTTGAAGAAGAAGTGATGAATATAGTTAGTATCTATGCTTCACAAATTGGATTAGATAGTGAGAGCAAGCAAAAGTTTGAGAATGATATGGACGACCTTATGCAAAGCATACTAAATGAAGAGAATATTTTCATCGATGAAGACCTAAGTGGACATGTAGGATGTGATTGGCAAAGTTATAAAGAGGTGCATGAAGGTTTTAGCTACGGTATGAGAAATGGAAGGGGATATGCATCCTTGATTTTGTTATGACCTATGATCTAATCCTAGTAAATATCCACTTTATAAAAAGGAATCTCAAGTAGTGATTTTTAAAAATAGGCAAAATAGAAGCCAAATTAACTTTCTTCTCACAAGAAAGATAAATCGAACCCTATGCAAAGATTGCAAAGTGATTCTAGGAGAGGCTTTAACAAGTCAACATAAGTTGATAATTTTAGATGTCAAGATCAAGAGAAGGACAAAGAGATGCATAAGAAGTACAATGTCTAGAATAAGGTGATGGGAATTAAAAGTGGGGGAGCAAGTGATGTTTAAAAATGAACTCATCAAATCAAAAGCATGGAATATGGACATGGAAGCCAATACTATGTGGATAGCTATGGCTTCAAGGATAAGGAAAATGGCTAAAAAAATTTTGAGAGCTTCTAAAGGACATGGCCCGCCTTTAAAGGAGAGGTGGTGGTGGAGCGAGCAAGTACAAAAGGCAATGAAGATTAAAAGGGAATAGTATAAGAGACTACCAAAATGTGATAATGGGGAGACTTATAAGCAATATAAGAAAGTGAAAAAAGAGGCAAAAAAAAAAATAAAAGAGGCAAAAAAGGCCATGAACCAAATAAGAGCACGAGCCTTTCAAAAAATTTATAAGAAACTTATAATGAAAGAAGGTGAAAATGATATCTATAAGTTAGCAAAGACGAGAAAAAAGAAATGTCGAGATCTCAATAAGATAAGATGTATCAAGGGCAAAGGATAGGTTATGGTGAAAGATGAGGATATTAAAGAAAAGTGGAAGAGTTACTTTGATGAACTTCTCAATAACAACCAAAGTGGTAATATGATTGACATAAAACAACTATAAAGAAGAATGAGACCTTGACTAGAAGGATTAGTTTTTTGAAGGTCAATGAGGCTCTGAATAAGATGAAAGTTGGGAAATTTTATGGCCCTAATGGAATACTAATTGAAGTATGGAAGTGTTTGATATAGGAGTAGCTTGGATAACCAGATTGTTCAACAAAATCCTAACTTCAAAGAAAATGCCAAATGAATGAAGGAATAGCATTTTAGTACCCATTTTTAAAAACAAAAGAAACATTCAAAGTTGCATAAACTACAGGGAAATTAAGCTCATGAGTCATACTTTGAAGTTGCCGATCGCTTATGTGGTGTTACATCTATCTCTGCCGTGCCAAGTCTATCAACCATGGAAACAATCTTCCTCATTATAAGCTTGATGGAGAAATATAGATATACGAGGAAAGACTTACATATGAGTTTCATTGACTTGGAGAAGGCTTATGATAGTGTCCTAAGAGAAGTTTTATGGTAGGTGTTAGAACATAAGGGGATATCAATTAGGTAATATAAGTGTTGAAGGACATGTATGAAGGAGTGACTATTATTGTTCGCACAGTTGAAGGAGACTCAAGAGACTTTCCTATTTCAGTAGGGTTGCATCAAAGGTCCACAATAAGCCCCTTACCTCTTTGCTTTGGTTATGGATCAATTAACAAAGCATATACAAGAGGAATCCCTTGGTGCATGATGTTTACAAATAATATTGTATTAATAGAGGAGACACAGGAGAGAGTTGATAAAAAGATGGAGTTGTGGAGAAGCACTTTGGAGTCCAAGAGTTTTAGGTTAAGGAGAACCAAAATGGAATACATGCATTGCAAGTTTAGTGAAGGCTAAAGTAGGGATACGAGGGAGTTAGCTTGGAGGGAGTGACATTGCCACAAAGCACCTATTTTAAACATCTAGGCTCAATCCTTCAAGTAGATGGAAATTATGAGGAGGATATTAACCGTAAAAGTTAGATGGTTAAAATAGAGACTTGCCATGAGTCTTATGTGACAATAAAATTCCCAATAAACTGAAAGGAAATCCTATTGTATGGTTATTTGACCAACTATATTATATGGTAGTAAGTATTGGACAAAGAATGGACATGTGATAAAGATGAGTGTTGTTAACATAAGGATGCAAAGATGAATGTGTGACTATACTATAATGTACAAAATACGTAATGAAAGTACTATTGATAAAATGAGAGTCGTATCAACTAGGGATAAGATGAAAGGATGGATATTAAGATGATTTTAGCACGTGAAGCAAAGACCCAGGGAGACTTCAGCTAGAAAAGTGGAGTACATCGTAATAGAGGAGAAGAAAAGGAGTAGACCTAAACTAAAGAAAGGAGTAGACCTAAACTAATCTCAAGGAGAGAAATACAATATAATTTAGAGACATTACAATACAATATAATCTAAACTAATCTCATTTTCGATACAATATAGATCTATATAGCCCAAAATTGTTCAAAGTAAAAATACAAAATCTATATATCCGGCTCCAATTAGTTTTGAAATTACGGCTTAGTTATGTTTCAATCATCAACCAAACATGAGTGTGCAGAACATTCAATTATAAATACATGGATTTTAATTTTAAAAAAAAAATGAACCAAATTACAAAACTGAATTACTGTGTATCACGTATTATTCCCTACCATTATTTTTTCCTTCAAAATGTATCCGCTATAAAAACAAAGACCAATCCAATCTGATAGACAAAAAAGAAAATCAAACTGAACCCAGTGATCAAATCACTTCACCGAACCAAATAACAAAAATGTAAATTATATGCATGCAAACTGTCAGACTAGTCCATGTAAGACTGAAATTTTCTCAGTATCAAAATTATGCGTCCTAACAGATTATACATTTTCTACTGTCATTTTCTTCAAAATGCATCACCTATAAAAACACAGGCAACTCAGACCTAAATGATTCTACAAGTAGCCTTCTTTGACATTGTGGTCCACAAAGGCGAGAAAAGTTTGTTGTTGATACCACCAAAATACTAAGAAATACCCTCCCCAGATGGAAATCACACTAGCTACTTACATAATCTCAGTAAACACGGTTGCTGATTGTTTGATAAAGGGATCTAAGTTGTGTGTTCCATTTATCGATGGCCGTATACTTCTTCATTCCCTTCGACCTGCATGACATTTTACAGTGATGATGATGCCTACAGAGCAATGGTAATAAAGCATACATATGAACATTCAAATGAGCTTCCAATCAATCAGAACTGGAAAAGAAAATTAAGGAGAAAGTACCTGTCTCCACGCTCTAATAGCCTGTTCACTTGGTCAATATGTCCATCAATACGATTATCCAATATCAGTGAAACCAACAACTGCTCAACATCTTTTTCAGGCACATTGAGTTCCTGTAAGTTGACCAAGTTCACAAAAATCTTAATCAAGTTACAAGATCTTCATAATAACTAGAAGAAAACGATGGCAATGAAAGAATTTGCGAGGTAGTGAGAAAGAAATAAAAGGCCTTCACCTTTGATATGAAAGGAATCCGGATTCTTGTATAAGGTTTAATAAGCTTCAGCAGTACTTGAGTTCTGACATTCTTCAATAGATCCTCAATATAATTCCGTATGAATGGATCATCCATTATTGTCCTTCTGTTACTCTGCAGAAAGTCAAACTAGCAACTTAAACACAAGGAGTGGCACAAATAACAAGTTATAACAAAATTCCATCAAAATATGTCAGCCTACCTTGAGGATTTTCTCAAATTCCAAGATTTCATTTCGTTGATATGCCGCTATGAGGTTTGTCATTGCCAAAATCTCAGGGTCATTTTTATATCTGAACAGTAATTTTCATAAGAGAGGCTTACAAGTGAGACACAGAGACAAAAGTGTATCTCTTAGTGACGTATGAAAGTACTTACGGCTTTGCCTCTTGACCATCAAATGGATTCACTTCAGATTCCATCAACATGTTAGCCAGAACCAGGTATCTGTCAGCCATGATGATTAAGATAGTTAGATGATACTAAAACAGTGTATTGGTAATTCTCATGCAAGGAGAAATCATATTGATGATGCACAATGAATGCAATGCAAAAGCAGGATACACCATCTTAAACAGAGAAAGTAGACTGACCATCTAACTTCACTGTGAAGCTCATAAAATTAAATTTCTTCCATCTAAGGTACAAATTACTCTGTGTTATCATCCAAACACTATGAATTAATATATATATATATATATATAAGATAGTGAATGTACAACATAGAGGTACGGTTCTGCCAATCTACACTACTTGCTCCCTTCCCCTTCCCACCCCCACCCATCCACCCCCAACCTCAACCAACTAACCAACCAACCCACCCAAAAAAAAAAAAAAAAAAATCCCATAGAGGGGGAGGTGGGCAGAAGAACACCTTGTGCGCACAAATAGCTGTATTTCAATCAATAGTGTTGAGAGAGAGGGAGAACACCTTCTACTATCATTCAATTCTCAATGCTTTTGTTTTTTTTCTTCACCCTAGCAAAATATATACAGGTTGGTTTCCTCCCCCACCCAACCAAAGTGTAGAGGCATAACTATTTACTATAGATTATCTGAGAAAACGAGAAATAATCTCTCCACATTTCTCTTACACTTGCTCAATGCATTAACCTATTGACATATAGAATCAGTGTTGCTAAATTTTACTTTCAAAGTCCAGATTTGTGTTTCTAATAATTCTAGTGCTTGACATCAATCTCTTCCACATTCAAGGTAATAATGTAAAAGCCATACTTGTATGTGTGTGTAATAATAGGGGATAAAAGAAGATAGGAAGGGATGGGAACATACTTTAGGCATTGTATGCGTCTTTGGTTCCCAGCCTCATCGTAGTTCTTAAAAGCTTCAAAGAAATCTGTCGCTGCATCAGCCCATTGACGCTCTGCCATATGCATCTTCCCACCACATTCTCGAATTATCCCCATTATCCTTGGATGTGGAATTGCTGATTTGATGGCAAGTGCTTTTTGGTATAATTGCTGGTAAGCCAAAACACCATTAAATACCCTTCATGAAAGAATTCAAACCTCCAAACAAACATCATGAAAATCAGGATGAATCCACCAAACAGAGAAATTGAACTGTCATAGAGATGTCAGGAACATCCAGCAAGTGTCTTACAATTTTAGATCTCCAGTCAAATTTTCAGCAAATAACTGCTTGAACATTAACACAGTACATTCAGGATATCAAGGTCCAGCAACATTAACGAAGAGGGCCAGAAACAAAAACAGTTCACATCAAATCTTTGTGCCTGCATAGCATTCTGTTCCCAAGACTGACAACAGCCACTCAGTTTCATGGTTTTGGGATGTGCCCAGCCACAGTTTTGCCATTAAGCAAATAGGTACCATGTTATCTGCAGATTCCAAAACAGAAAATCCTGCCTAGTGTGTGTGATCATACATGTTATGAATTGCTTTCTATGTAATTTTCCAGTTTACTTAATTTCAACAAGCACATGGTGAACTAAATGCTAGTTTCATACAAAAATAGATTAGCTCATAAATTACCTTATCCTTAGCATACTTACAAATTCCAGGTTCATTATCCAATTTCCAACCTATAACATAATAAGCTTATTATTTGAACAGGACATCATTTTAAAGCAGGGCTGAAACATTTTATCAATCCCTTAACACCCTAAGGATTTAATTTGTCAATCACTTCTAATGTTTTTACTTTCATTGGCCTCTTTTGGAAATATTTTCTCCTAGAGATGAGGAAAGCTCATCTCAATACATGAGTGCAAGCACCAGGTTTACAAAGGAAAATCATTACCTTAAGCTTTTTGTTGTTCTTGGTCTCAGTGTACATTTGAATTTCAATTGCATACACCTCCAGAAGTTGACTGCCTTTCTTTTGGTCATCAGTACCATCTTCTCGTTGACAAGATTTATGAAGTTCTTTCAGAATCTGGACATGTAAAGAAATTTAATATCATAAATAATAATAGTACAGAGAAAAGAAATACCAAGCTCAAGAAATTATGACAAGGAACCTTGCTCATCCGCCCATATTCACCCATATCAAACCATATCTTGCAGAGCTTAAGATTTGTCTTGAACCAAAGTCTCTGCACCAGAGAGAACTATATAAGCATCCTGACATAAACAGCATAACAAAATATTTATTTAAATATTTTACCTCATTCTTTGCTTCTTCCAGGGCCTTAAGGGTGGTCTGATAAAATTCTTGCAGGAGGCCAAAGTTCTGACTAGCTGATCCAGAAACAAAGTCCATGATATTATTTATGCATTTCTCACTGTAATTACGTGTGACTGCAGATTTAATGTAAGTGAGCATCTCTCTGTAAGCATCCATCATTTCTTTATACTTCCCCAAACGATAATAAAGCTTAACAGTTTGCTTCAGTGCTTTGAATCCCCTGGTAAGAAGAAGAACAATTATCCGAATATGAAAACAATGGCTTGAAACAAATAAACAGTTCTACAGCAGTATGTTAACAAGCATGCGAGAGTAAAGCAATCTCATATAACAATGTATGAACAACAAGAGGGAAACTATGGAGTCATAGAATGCATATTACAGTGGAGTGACAGAAGACATGTAACTGTAACATCTCTCCAACTACATCCTCTGTTTCAAACAGCATTTAGCATAACAAAACACATGCATGGACAACAGAATATAGAAGTGCCTGGTCCCTGATCCTTTTTTTTTTTCCCAATCCCTTCAAGCAAACCCCCTTCACTCTTTCAAAGGTCAATTTTGGAATGCAGCAAATTATTAAACATTAAACAAGAATAAGAAATTATTATTATGTGAATGAACAGTGTCTTGTATACATCACTCCCAAATATATGTAGGACCGACATTGCCTTTAGATGGAAAGAAGAATCTATTATGTTGTTCAACCATATTGATATATTAGGATAACAATCCACAAGGAATTCAACTTCAGATTGATGACAAACCTTTCCAATTGTAAATAATTTCAAGCAAGCCAACACTTTGTCAAGTCATCCAGTTGTCTACTAGCTAGAATAAGATTATACTACTTAAGTACTAACCAATTTCCCAAGTGTAACTGCAACCAAGACAACAGCACACTTTACCAGCACCATTAATTTAGTACTGCAAAGTTTACTTTATGCTAAATTTTGGATTTGCTAAATATAAGGGGAAAAAATGTGTCTGAATTCCTTATTTTTGGTTTAAGCATCTTATTAGCATTTATCATGTGGTTTTATTTAATTAGTCTTAATCAAAGTAACAATTTATATTTTCCCATTTAGGGGTTCAAGCTTATAACTTATAAGCATTATGAATTGTAAGCATGTTTCTGCACATATAGCCACTATTACTGCCACAGAATAGAATAAATAGGCAACTATTTTCAAAGATATTCAGCAGTACTTCATAGTTCATTGGGGTTGTTACAAAGCTACCCTAGACCTGTGTGGTGTCCATTGAAACCTAGGTATGTGAAAGAACACAAAAAAATCATAGTGTAAAATTTGGAATCTTTTACTTTAATTTTGTAAGTATTTTCATGTAATTTCAGATATCAAAATTCTTACAAATCCTAGCTGTCCTAGGTAGTTTAAAGTCAATTCCAGAAGATCCGAACTTCTGGTAATTTGTTTTGTGATGGAATGCAATGAAGTATCATTATAATTTAAAGAAATCGAGAAACAATTAGATCATGGGGTGCACGACTTTGATGATTGAAAGAGTATGATCTAGATGCTTCACTTATTTCTGTTCCTAGACTCCTAGTACATCCAAGATCAAGATTGAAAGCATATATGAAGATATCAAACATCTAACTAAAATGCTCATGATTGCCGTGGATATTGTGTGAGCCCCAGCATTAATAACTCGTATGGTTAAATATCTCAAGTTATGTCATCAGCCAAACAAATCAGATCATTCTGTATTTTTCTGGAAGAAAAGAGGAGACTATTTCTAATTGTCATGTTGATAACATTGTCCTACAGGGGATGATGTCCAATGCAATGAAAAAAAAAAAAGTTGGATGAGAAAGCTTGCCAACTCAATAACTCATCTGTCCTTGAGCTTTGACAAACGATAAAATAGGGGTGGGTCAAACAAGTATCACTCTGTAAAAAAGCTATTTACTTGCTTTCAGAAGGAGTGCCATCTTGTTTCTTTTCCTTATTGGAATGAATTTATCTAATGCAACACAATTCCATGAATATAACACATATTCTTCTTGGTTGACCTAGGTTTTATGGTCTAAACATGACTTCGGAGAGACCACTTGAGCCTTTTTTTTTTTTTTTTTTTCCTGTTAAGAACCTAAATATGAAGTGTCTGACTTTGAGATAGAGAAGTATAAAAACTAAAATAGGAAGCAACACTAGTACCAGCAGAAGTAGAAAGAAACAAAATGTGGAGGAGCCCATGCAACAAGAAAAGGGCCTAAAACAAGCATATAGTTTGGCCCACACGGAACCCATAAAAGGATAGAATTAACTACCACAAGGGGTACAAAGCAAATAGATGAGGAATAAGGATGAACTTGGCAACCAGACTACACAATGTACTCAGAAAAGCCAAAGCAACATGTTTTTTACAATAAAAAAAATATGGAATTGCCTACAAGGCACAGAAGCAAGCACTATATATCAAGCATGCTGTTAGAAAAGGAATGAAATGATACATCAGTTTCTAATCAGGCCATTACATAGCCTCATTAACTGCCATGCTTGTCAAAGATTTCTCTAAGGTTACTACTGATGGAATTCTAACATAAAATCAACCAATCCTACAAGAATCTGATGCTTTGAGGACAATGGCAACAACTATCCTCATTTCTATGGAGTTGTTTAACATGGTAGTAACAAAAGAAAAACACTAAGGCAAGTAAATTTCCAAGAAGAAACTACAGAATATGTTTTGGTAAGGGATGAAGTTAAGGAATGAAATTTCAAATTGCAAACAATAGTGAGACTATACAAATAAAGTTGGAAGCAGAACAAAGAAAACCACAGGAACAGATGAGTCTACCTTCATGGCTCAAGATGCTAAATGCACTGAGTTTCTGTTGAATCCATATAGTATTCAAGAGATTTAGTCTGCTATTTTCACAGGTTCACAAACAATTAGGAAAGGGAGAATTCAAGATTTTTCCTTGCTATTACTAATCACACGAGGCAAAATGACCAAATACAAAATAATTAAAAGATTCAATTTAAGAATCAAAGATTTTGCTAACCAGGCATTTTGGAAATTGAGTTTAAGTTTCTCCAGCAATGCAAGAAGGATGAATGCAACCAACAATTCAATAACAGAAAATAGCAAGAATAAAAAAGGTATGCAATCATAGCGAGGTAATTTAAGGATCTTAAATTTTTCTACTTACAAAATAAAGGTCTAGTTTGTCCAACGGGGGCAAATGGAGCCAGCAAAAATTCAATATATTATATGTTTTTCTGACTACAAGTAATGGTTGTACACAAGATGTCCATATTTTCTGGAATCGCACAAAAAGAGGCATTCAAAGCAATAAGTATGTTTTAAAAACTAAACAATTTATCATGCTAATTATAACTTATACAGCATTTACTCCAAGAATTTCTTTTTGTATTACCTAAAATCAATTCCTAAAGATGTACATAACATTGACTTGCAGCCTCTTCCAACATTCTAATCTAAGCTTGATACACATTGAAATTGGAAAATTAGTTGTGAGAAAAAAAAAATGATACAACGGAAAACCACATTCTCAAGATAAAAATGGACAGCAAAATGGGACTGTAATACAACAAAAAACATCACAGTTAATGTTAAAGTTTTACAGTACTCACCACTCTGCTTTCTCTGGTTCCATGCTTACCACTTCAGCAAAACCTGCAAGTGCTCCTTCTGGGTCTGTTTCAACCATACCTTTTTTACAATGAAAAAGAAAGGTTAAAGAAAAAGATAGATTTGTAAAATATTAAAAGAACAAAGCTGATAATTTACGAAGTTCCTACATGGGTAGAGCATCATACAACAATAGACTCTCCAACAAGTTTTAAAAATTGTAATATCTAAGTGCAAATTAACTGAATTAATGAAGCCAGTCAATGAAAATAAAGATTATACAAAATCAGTCAAATGAAAATCTCACAACTGCAAAGAAAAGCAAAGTCATTTGGCATTGCTTTTTGAGATGGTGTTCAAAATATTGATTAAAGGTAATTAAGATATTTCACATATTCTAATCACTTGAGCTAAATTTCAAGGAATTTCATTCTCAGACACACAGTTTATTAATATTATTCAAAAGAAACCAAAATACACAAATATCATTGCACCACTACTAAGCTAAATTTGCAACATCAACCTAACATTAAATATAGCCATTAGGTTATTAGCTCAGTGATCAAGTAATCGACTGCTTTCAAACAAAACATTAAACGTAACAAAGGCATAATTTACAATCGAACAATTCTTCCCAATTATAAATAATTAGTTTCATAATGAAATTTTCCAACAAATTCACAATTTGTTTAGAAAAAAAAAATAAGAAAACCTTTGGAATTGTAATATTGATTTTCAATGTCAACATCCTGTTCTTCAGGCTCCTCATCCGAGTACTCGAACCCATAATCCTCCATATCTGCATCTGCACATTCCCATTATTCTTATTAATAATAATAATATTAACCCAACTATAATTACAGAATTACACATCAATAAATATCTAATTGAATCTTTTATTTTTCCGATTAAAGCCCTAGCAAGTTACTCGGTAGTGATGATTGATGGTGAGGAAAAATAAATAAATAAATTAAGAAAAATAAAAAGATAAAGGCAGCACCTGAACCCATGTTTAGAAGCTGAGAAACTGAGAATTGAGATTTTGAATAAAAACGGGAAAATGAACACAGTGGCCGATGGTCGCTGAAAGTAATTTCCGATTCAAATCCCTTTGGTGAAGTGCTTAGGGCATCCTTTCCACACAACTACTTGTTTTTTTTTTTTTTTTTTTTTTTAAGTTTTACGGAAACCCTGTGCTATACTGTTCTATTAGCACTTGGATCCCAAATTTTAAAAAGGAAAAATGTTCAATTTACCCCTTTAACTTTTGTTAGATGTCCAATTGTGCTCAAAATGGCCTTTTAGGCTAATTGAGTACAGTAATTTACTTTTTTATCAATCTAAATCCAATTTTCTGATTTCTCAAACGCGTGTATCACACTTTCAACATTTAAAATATATTTATATTTAAATATAATATTAATAACTTATATTTATTATACCAATGGTAATAAAATCTTTCCCCAACTTAAAATACCAAATTCCTAACTCTAAGATATTTGATCCTCCCTTTCTCCTTTTCTTTTCGAATTGAAGTCCTTAATCAGAGGGTTAAAGCTTTAATTCATCTCTTCAATTTCATAATTTCATCCTCAATTACATCATGCATTCTTCTTCTACTGCTTCTAGTCGATATTCTGCAAATTGTGGACATGTGTTAAGCATACCTATGTTTGACTATGAGGGATTAGCAGTCTACTGCTATTGTGGATTAAAGGCGCTTCGATGGGTATCTTATACAGAAAAAAATCCTGGTCGGAGATTTTATTCAAGCAGGAATTTTATGGTAAGTTATTGTGTTTGTTAAATTTTTAATTTCTGAATGTGTTGTGTTCTTTGTTATTTTGAGAAAGAAAGTTTTTGATTTTGTAATCAATGTGTGCTCGAATTTCTTTACAGGAGAATGACTGTGAGTTTTTTAAATGGCATGATCAGAAGATGAATCCTAGAGCTGTGCAACTAATAAACTAGTTGAAGGAAAGTAATGAAGGTTTGAGATATATTGGAAGTGAAGGATATTATGTAGACAATATAGGATTGCAATTGCAGCTAGCTGAGTTGAAAGTGGATGCTGGTGAAGCAAGGAAGCAATGCCAAAAATTAGTGAAAAGAGTATATTTGTTAGTGTTTGCATTGGTTTTGACTTGGTTGTTGTTATTTGCTATTGTGATTGGAAACTAGGCATTGTATTGGGAAATTAGTATAGAATGAGCCATTTAATAGGTAGTGTTTATTTTGCTGTTGTAATGTAATTGAATGGTACTGATATTTTGTTATGAAATAGCAGTTCAGAAATCACATTTGCACTACATTGTTATGTATCTTATACACAATGCAATTATCGTGTCTCTATGCATCTATCTTCAATTGTAATTGATTGATTATGTATGAATATAGAGAGAATAGCAAAATAAATACAGCATAAATAGACACTTTTTTTTAAGTGATGAAATTGATATATGTAAGCATAAAAGATGCTTATCCAATTACAAAATCCTACAATATGCATTCATTATAATGCATATCAAATTACTTGAAATTGTGTAAATATGAAGCCAACTAAGAGCAAAAGATACATAAAAAGAGGCTTCCCTAGTCTAAGACAAATATAAATCATGTGTCCAAAATTATAGAGAGCAATGCTAAACATAGCATTGACCTTCATAATTTTGCCATTGAGTGTAGACCAAAATAAGAAACATCCTAATACCAAAAAAAAACAAAATCATAATTAATCTGTCCAAAATCCATTTATCCCAAATTAGATGTTGAAATCCTCAAGGTTTCCAAACAAGATTTTTCTTCAATGGTAGTTTTTGCAGAGGGGGTCTTCCTCTCTTTTTGGTGCCTTGTCCTTGATGAATTGGTGACTGAGATTACTGAGTGTTGATCACCTGACTATTAGTGATGGTGCTATTCTGTGATAGAATTGGATCAGTTGGGAACAAATGTGCTGTTGTAGCTGGTATTGCCATGGTATGATGTGTCTGCTTCTTAAGCCTACCAATCTTCTGTTGTTGTTTCTCATAGAGTTGCCTTATTGTGACACATGGACTTCACATCCATTCTAAACCTGCAGCCTAAAATTCACCATATTTTGGCCTTCTATCATATATGTTCATTAGAGGATCTCTGCTGATTAGCCTTTGTTGTTCAGCTGGTACAGGGTTTTTGGATTGCAAAACTCTTTCATTTCACATTCCAGGCTAACAAAAGACAAGTAAAAACATTAGTTGTAACCATGTTTTGCATTGTAAATTGAAAAATGTATAAAAGTCATAGATATACATACATTCCATGTAACCTGATTGGAATTATCATCATAATACAATCCAAGACCAAATGGTTTGGACTTGGGTCCTAGTTTCTTCCCTCTGCTATCTGTGCTTTTATTTAAATCCTTCCCCTTATCCTTGCCTACACCTAATGCTTCTACTGTCCTACTACCCGTTGCATCATTTACTTCTAGTTCAGAAATCCTTATACTACTACTTGATCTACTCATATTCTGATATGCACATTATTTTATATCATTGCATCACCATAAAACATATAACCAAGATAACATAACGAGCATTATAGAATATTACCATGGCTCCAGAGCTAACATTTTGATCATTTAAATTCCTTTTGTCACTGTTTGCACTTGTTATGTTTAGACATTTATTCAAAAATGGTGCAAACTCTTTTATTGTCTCCTTAGTCAGTGGGGGTTGTGCTTGTTTGATATGACTTTGCTGCATTAATAACAAGAATATTATAACAAAATATCAATAATTTAGAAATTACAGATAATTAACTCACATTTGCGTCTTGTGGTAAATCCTTAATTTTGCAACCTGCCTTGTTATGACCTTTGCACTTGCATATTGAACATGTAATTTGAACTCCTCTCCTTGAAAGCTAGCAACTGCTATTGGGCTTTTGAGGTTCATCAGGATCTTTTCTTCTTCCTCTCTTTGGTCTACCAGGCATCTTCTTCTCCTCAGGTAGCAATATATTAGGTTTTCCAGTTTGGGGCCACATATTCTTACCTTTCAAAGATTGCATTGCAAACTTATAACTTAACAAGTAAGTTTGTTTGCTGTAACATTTGTCTACATATTCAATTATTTTGCCTTTTTTATGGTAAACAGCACAAATGGCATGAGGGCATGGAATTCCGAACAAATCCTAAGCCCTGCATGTGCATGACTTTTTCTCCATATCAACCACATGTCTGTCTTTTCCTTCAGATATTTCAAAACCATCATCCCCATTAAATTCAACATGGCATTGAAATGCCCTAACCATGTTCTGCTCTATCTTTTGAATGGCTGAGAGACTCATATTTGTTACCCATTTTGATGCTTCAGCCCTCTTAATATGAATCCTATTTATCATGTCTACTCTAATTTGTTCTAACATGCTTATAATGTGTTTTTTTCTAACTTCTAAATTAATTCCATTAAAACTTTCACACATATTGTTATCTACACTATCACACTTACTTACAAATGAGAAGTAAGCCCTGCACCATTTAGGAGGAGGCCATTGCAATAAGTCTTACACACATCCAGGAGCTATGTTATCCAACTCCTTCAATTGATCATGAAATGCTTGCCAATATGTAGTTTTGGCATATGTCCAAAACTGCTTTCATAATTCAGAACCCTTTTATTTCTTTTGTCACCTACTGAAAATGTGCCTAACGTATCACAGCCTCAATTAGATCCTATAAGAAAGCAAATAATGTACAAGATTAATGCAACATAAAAATAATTAGGAATTTTAAAATCACCAAAGTAATAAAAAACTAACCTTTTGCATATCTGATACAATAACCAAGTCTTTGCCATTTGTGAGTCCAAGATCTTTACACAACAAATCAAGGAACCAAGTCCAATTTGCTCTATTCTTTATCCTAACTATAGCCTAAGCAATTGGAAATTGCTGATCATTAACATCTCTTACGATAGCAGTTTGCAATTCTCCCTTCAGAAATGTTTTTAAGAAATAACCATCAACTCCAATAACTAGCCTACACCCTGCCTTCCATCCTTTTTTAAGTGCATCGAAACATATATAAAAAACTTCAAATTTGCCACTGTCATTGTTAGCTATAGGTATGATGGTACTGCTAGGATTAGTGCTCTTTAACTCCTCAACATAACTATGTAACCTAGTATATTCCTCCTTATAATCTCCTTTAAAGTCAACCCTCACTGCTTTCTTAACCCTCTTGCACATACTAAAGGCTACATGTATTCTCATGTTATTTCTAATATGGGCTTGCATTTCTTTTATTTTTTTCTTTGGACTTTCCCTTAGAATTTCCCTAAAATACCCAATAAGCCATTTACAAGTTGCCCTTTTATTCTTAAACACCTTATGACATCTATGTTTATGCTTGTAGGTCTTGATCATGAAGTCATTAGAACGAGGGTCTAAGCTAGTATATACCATCCATAGACAGCCAGGAAATGTACAGATAGCCTTAACTCTTTGTTTTTCATTCTTTTGGAAATGAATTTCCACACCTCTGAATATGGAATACATAGTACATGCTTCCCTAAATTGAGCTGCATTCTCAAACACCATGCCTAACACAAAAGGAGGCACTTTATATTTTGGATCATATGCAACCCTTCTCTTTAATTTCCTCTTAACATTCCTATGCTCCTCATCTCCACTCAACTCCTCTATACTGCCAGCATCATCACTGTCATGCTCCTCACTCACACCTAACTCAGCATAATTTTATTCAATATTATCACTGGATACCTCACTGTCCTACCCATCAGATTCATCACCATCAGCTTCTACAACATCATCAGATGAATTATCATCTTCATTTGGTTCATCAGTATTTGCTTCCAAATTTGCATGATATTGCCTCACATTTTCTCTAGCCTTCCTCAACTCCTCATTTTCAATATCAGAATGACAGTCAATGTCAACCTCAAATTCTTCATATTGGTCATCTTCACCATATTCAGTCCTAGCAGTAACAGTACTCTCACCACCTCTTTTTTTCCTAGTATGAACCTTAGTCTCACCACATCTTAAGTCACCCACATTGAAACAAAAGCCTGTTGTCTCACCTACCACTTCAACATTTACTCTAACTCCCTCACCACCCACATTAACTCCAACTCCATGAACTTCCACATTACCTCCAACTCCCCCACCATTTACATTAAATCCAACTCCCTCACCACCCACATTACCTCCAACTCTCTCAACTTCCACATTACCTCCAACTCCCTCAACCTCCACGTTAATGCCACTATTCACATCACTAATAGGAGCTGTGAACAAATGTCCATCTATCACATTTGGGGTATCTAGACAATGATCTATGTAAAAATCTATATTATCATCCTGCTTATACATGCCCAAAATGTCAGTGGCCACATCATCATTATGCACATACACAAGACCATTTCTAAGATTTTTCCCTTTTGGCAACCAATAAATGTATCGCTTTCCTACATAACCCAATTTACATACCATTTTACATAGTCTTTTGTAATGAAATTTGTCTAGGTCAGCAACATTTAACAAGTCCACCTCACCTCACACATACCTTAGTGATCTATAATCTTTTTCAAAGTGACCACTGTGATGAATCTTAATATTAACTCCTATCTCCATTCTACAATATATATATATATATATATATATATATATATATATATATATATATATATATATATATATATATATATATATATATAAGTTCATTAAAAAAATTACAAATCACAGTCAACAAATAAAGAATTAAAAAAAAAAGGCTAGTTTTGTTATGCATAACACATCAATAAACACAGGGACCACAATCCATCTCATAAAATGATAGAAACACCTAACATATGCCCTCAAAATTACATACTTTTAATAGGTAATGGCAAATATAAGTCCCTATATGGGTCCCGTCCATCTTTTTATATTACAGACCTTTACCCCCATTTGCCAAACAACTATTATTATAATAGCTTTCACATAATGCTACCAAATAATGCTACAAAAAAGATGAACAAAAACCTATAAAGAAAGTACCTGTTGCAAAACTACTAATACCAATGCATTTGATATTTGCTTTCTCAATCAGCAACCAAAACTGCCACAGATTTTCGTTCACAAACAAAACCCTAATTACTGAGCTTATTCAGTCCATAAAGATCTGCGAATGCAAGTTTGCAATCTAAGACCTAAGAAGAAGAGAATAGAAAGTTTTTCCTCTCTAAGCTCAATTGGTTTCTTGGAAGCAATAGCGCGTGCGAACATCATTTCATTTTCTTTTTTTTTTTTTTAGTTTATTTTGACTTCACTTGCCAAAGGTTGAAAGTGTAATACACGCATTTGAGAAATCATAAAATTGGGCTTAAATGGATAAAAAAGCAAATTACTGTACCTAATTCGCCCAAAATGCCATTTTGGACTCAATTGGACATTGAACGAAAATTTAAAGAGTAAATTGAACCTTTTATCTTTTAAAATAATAAAAATAATGATTTAAAAGCCATTTAAATAAGATTTTTTTTTCATAAATTATTATGACCTCTTTTTGTATGAGGGATTTCAAATAAAAAAATTTGCAAAATTCATTAATTTAAGCCAAATCCATATTTTAGCAATTCAAAAGATAGTCAAAATTTATAAATTTTGAAAAATCTCTCGCCAATTTTTGTGTAGAGATTGTGATAATTTTTTTTTTATTTTAAAATTGTCCCTAACATTCTATTAATTTTATAATCAATCTAAACGGTAAAATTTTTAAAATTTATGAATTATTAAATATATGGATTTAAAAATCTTTCAACCCAAAATCACATAGTTGTTAATTTACCTATCACTGATATTCACTAACGGAGACTACTATTTACCATTAATCGATTATTAAATTTATCATTTTTATATATCTTTTCTCATATTTAAAAATAAAATTTTAAAAATATGAAATTCTTATAAATTTAAATATATTTGTATTATTATAAATAAAAAAATTTTAATATTTTTAATTAATTTTTAATATTGCAAACAAATAATAGAAAATTAATTTTTTTAGAAAATATTTTTTCAGGAAATGTTTTCGTTGAAAAATATTTTTCAAAAATAAATTATTAGCTGTAGCAGTATGGACTCTCATTTTCAAAAACATTTTAAGCATCGGTAAAACTTTGCTTCCTTAAGGTCAAAAATGTCGAGCTCTCAATTGTCATCCTTGCTTTCCTTTCCTTCCCTTAGACAAAAGAAGGAAATTGAAAAAGAAAATAGTATAATAAAAGGCAAGGTACATAAATTCAACTTGAAGCCAAAAATAGTAAAATAAAAAATAAATAAAACTCTTTTCAAGTGCTTAGATTTTTCTCAGGAAATTGATGCCGTGACATATCTTCCTTTCCCAATTTCAAGCTTTTCTCAAAAAATGATGCAATATCCTTTCTGTTTTCTACATACTAAATGATGGCATGCGACTGAGAGAGGACCCATAATAAAGAAAGTATAGTTATTGTACATAACTGCTAAAACAAATTCATCTCCAGAAAAATTTTCTATAGCTTGGTACTTTTTCCAGCCAATTCTGCAAAAACATTTTTCCCCATTCAGTAACCAAGGCAAAATGCAATCTTACATAGAATAAGAAACTGAGCTCAACAACTCTCTTCATTTGATAATTTCCCTAAAAACAATATTCTCCTAACAAACAACAACTGAACAAAGACTGAGCCTGTCTTCAAAAAGTTTGAGTGATTATATACAAACATTCAGCAGATTTGTCACTAAAAACAGCTTCAGCATCATATTGGCAGAACAGACCTTGTACATATGTGCATAGTTCATTTTGTATACCCTTCCTCAGTACTAGCTTTAACCACACTTCAGTAACATGAAACTAGTTATGAGTGAAATGATTGATGCACCGGCACAAAAGGAAAAATGTTGGTCACACAAGATTGGTAGTTATACGATTACTCCTGTGAGGGCTATTCACGTGCTTGATCCTGTTATTATCCAGCTTAGCTGGAGGGGGTGTTCTTGGCACGTCCTTTGATATGTTAAGCTTTTCTAATGCCGCTAAAATGTCCATCATTGGAGGCCTATTTTTGGGATCCGTATGCAGGCATTGTACTGCTAGTGCAGCTGCAGCATGGGCTCCTTTCTTGGAGTATTGACCACCCAATCTTGTGTCCATGATTCTCAAAACTCGCCTGGGATCACTTAAGAAAGGTTTTGCCCAATCTACTAGAGTTTCTTCCACAAAATTGGTTCTCTCGTCATCCATTGCCCTTCTTCCTGAGAGTAATTCCAGCAAGACAACACCGAAGCTATACACATCACTCTTTGGAGTCAAGTGACCTGGTTGGTTTAAACCATTAAAAGGAAAGACAAAGGCTATTAAAAATCTCTGGTATGCATACTCTCATTCTTTATTTTTCTTTAACTTAACTTGCATTATGAAGCAAAACATAGATAAAGAACAGCTAAATAATTTAAAATCTCTAACACATTTCTCCTCCTAAAAAACTATCAAGAATAAACATTGGGTAAATTTAAGATGTCTTATTCTTGGTTTTTATTTTGTTAATTAAAAGGCCATCCTGAAATGTCATCTTAACAGTGTTTATTTGTTTCTTCTATGTTCCATTTTTTCACATATAAATAATGATCTTTCTATAAATATTCTCCATTTCCCATTTGAATGTCTCAAAATTATACTATGATTGTGATCATCATACTTGCAAGTTGGTCTTTAATCCATCTTTTTTCATTTATTCAACTGCTTTGTCAAAAGATAGGGGAAAAGAATATAACTGCATATAAGTTTCTGGCATATAACAGAGCAAATATTGACAATTTCCTACCACTTTGAGCTTCTTATGCAAAAAAAAAGCAGCAAATTCTCATATAATAGGTTTCCACAATACCCCCACCCCCCAGAGAAAAGAAAACAAGGAGAAGGCAAGATAAGGGGAAAGAAGAAGAGAGAAGCAGGTCCTTGGGAAAACCAATGATGCCAACTATCCATACAAGTGGAGACTATATTTTGTGAAGAAGATAAAGACGATACCTAACTGCTGCTATGATTAGAAATGTGCTACTTGAAAGCTTGCTAATATAAACATGTATATTTCAAATTCTCTCACACAGAATTAGCAGAAAGTTATTACATGCTTAAGTTGTAATTTGTAGACAGCTGTGGCTTGGGACCTTCATTTAGTTATTTTGGTTTCATAGGTGCCTCCCTTTTATCTGTTTTCTGTTGTTTCATAGACTTTAGGGACCCAGACTCCCTCCAGTATATAGAGTTTATCGTGGAAAACTATTTTATCTGTAACAGAAAGTTAACTAACCAGTAGCTACATATTCTGGTGCAGCATAACCCCGGGTTCCCACCACTCTAGTTGAAACATGAGTGTTATCTCCAGTAGGACCATCCCTTGCAAGGCCAAAATCCGAAAGCTTTGCATTGTAATCCTGAAAAGAGTTTCACCACTAGATCAGCATTATATAAGTCTAGAATTATGTTCATCAATAATCAAGAATTTTAAGGTTTCAACATACTGAATCGAGTAGAATATTGGATGCTTTCAAATCGCGATAGATTACATTGGCATTTAAACCATGTAAGAAGGACAATCCCCTTGCTACATCAATGGCAATGTGCATCCGTGTAGCCCAGGTGATAGGCTGATCCCCTTCTACACATAAACAAAAAGTGTTCATTGATTGTAGATTCAGGTGAAAGGACATTCAACTTGCAATCACTCATACCATGTAGATGCAGGATGCAAACTTTCTTTTGGCCACCTTTTTAACAGTTCTCTCAAAAAGAATTGAAGAAAAAAAAGGAAAAAGAAAATGTGTTCAAAATTAACTTCACATTTCAAGAGCATTAATAATCTTCACTAAAATAAAAAAAGAAATAAATAATTCAAGTTCTTGTCTATTTGCTACTAAAAATATCTCGCAATGTTCATCTATGTTTTCCTCCATCGATAGCACATAACTTATGTTCCTCTTCCAAGAACTGTCTCACTCTCTCTTTACTCCAATCCTCTTCATCATCCAATTGATCTCTCACATTACACCCCAACACGAATGAATCTAAATGCTCAGTTTCTACAAGGACCAATGGCACAACATAAAGATGATGTTCCTAATGCTAGTTCCGTTTTGCTTCTTAGTCTATACATGTAAGACTATTATAAGAAAGATGCCCAGACAATTAGCAATGAGAACAAGATCAAGAGAAACAACACTATACTTGAACATTTAACAAAAAACCAAGGAAATTATATCCCAATAAAAGCAAATTTACTTACTTCTGAATAAATGACTCTCCAAACTTCCCTTTGGCATATATTCATAAACCAGAAGTCTGTTCTCAGACTCGGCACAATACCCAATGAGTTTCACTAGATTTTCATGGCGAAGTTGGCCCAGATAGTTTACTTCTGCCTGACAAAGTTGAAAGGATAAGATTGAAAAAAAAAAATTGAAAATAATCTTGCTAGCCCAAAGAACAAAAAATGAAATAATATTGCTAAATGAACATACAAGCCACTCCTTATGGCCCTGAAAGCTTTCTGCCTTCAGCCTCTTTACTGCCACAACAATCCCAGCTCCTGGTTTAGTAGGAGTTAAAGTATGCTCATCAAGCCATCCTTTGAAAACACACCCAAAACCACCCTCTCCAAGCATTGTTTCTGTGCGAAAGTTTTTGGTGGCATTCTTTAAGTCACTAAAACTAAAGGGCTTGAGATGGGTGGGAACAGATGCATCAACTGTGCTTGTTGCCGAAGATTTGTCAAAGCTTCTAAATGATGATAGCTTGGAAGAGGTAGAATCTTTCTTGAAATCATTATTATGAGACTTTTTGCTTCCTGAAAAAACAACAAAAAAAAAAAAAAAAACAAGAAACAAAAGTGGCTATGAGTTTGTTTTGTTTGTAAGCAGACGAAAGCATGATCATAGGCAATCAATATCTCAAACCCAATAAAGATTTTCCTGTAAAAAAAAAAAAAAAAATTCTCTCTTGGGTTTGAAAATAAAAGCAAGAATTAGCTGAATTAATGAACAAAAGATAAAATTAAATAAAAAAAATATGGTAAATTATTCAAAATTAAAAATACACCTTTTGAGAAAATTCATTTGTGAAAGAGAATTTGATACTCATGAAGACATAAAACTCAAAATAAGAAGAAACCCAAGAAGAAGAACCATTCAAACAACAAAATTAAATACAATTTATTTTATAGATAAAAGAACATCAGCAGTCTTTCCAAATAAAGTTAAACAAAAAAAGGGGAAAAGAAAACAGAGAAAGTAGCCAACCGGAAGAGAAAGTAGTAGAAGAAGCATGAGCACACTTAGTAGATTTCCTGCAGCAATTTCCCATAATTGAATATAGATATATATGTATATATAAATCTTAATAATCTCCTTCTCCAAGAAGTCCCAGAGAAGAAGAAGAAGAAGAAAAGAAAACCATGAATTGTAGTGTATATTTAAAAGCAGAGAAGAAGGAGGGGGCCAAATGAAAGAAAAAAGAAGAAACAGGAAATGGATAACGGGTAAAAGGGTCCATTTGATAATATAATTTTGATATATTGACGGGAACAAAAGAGCTAGAACAAGAAGAAGAAGAAAGAGAAGAAAAGAGGAGATGCAAACAGCGAAGCAAAAAACTGGTCAATGAAGGAAACCTCCTCTATTAGTGTAATAGTGTCTCTCAACTGTAACCAAAAAATTGAAGATATGGGCCCACTTTTTAAAATATTTAATTTAAATATTTAAATATATTTATCAAGTCTTTGACTACATACTCGCACAGTACACAGAGACCTGCCGCAGCAAAGAGAGGAGAAAATGTTTTTGTGCTTTTGTCATCCTTTGAAAGTTCAAAGCTCTGAAAAGTACGTGGCGTCTGCTTTGGTGGGATGACAAAATTCTCAAATTCATCAGCCCCGTTCCATATCATTCCCCATGCTAATTTTATTCCATAAATTAACTCCTTTGATGTGATATTCGATTATAAGTGAATTTTAATGTATTGAAGACAATTTTTATTTTTTAAATATAGAATTGAATTTCACAAATTATTTATTTTCAAAATTATCGTAATTGTCTAAGTGTCACGCCCATATCCTTGTACATGTTTATGTATATATATGTTTTAAAAAATAAATTATTAAATAAATTATATATAAAAAATAAATGTATATTAGAATAAATCTATACTATATATAAATATACAGAATGGAGAAAAAATATATTTATATAAAAATCTCTTACTAAATTTTTTTTAATTGTATATTTATGATGAGCAATATAGTCATTTATTAATTAAATAATATAATTATCTAATTATATTTAATTTATATAATAAATGATGAATTCAATTAGAATAATAAAATAATAAAATAATTATTATTTAATATGTAATTAATTATATTTAATATATAATTATAATTAATTTAAATAAGGAAATGTGAATTCTATTAGAATAAGAAAATAATAAAATAATTATTATTTAATATATAATTAAATATATTTAATATCTAATTATATTTAATTTAAATAAGAAAATAATGAATTCGATTAGAATAATAAAAGAATAAAATAATTATTATTTAATATATAATTAATTATATTACAAATTTATAATTATATAGTTATTATACTTTAATAATTTAATTTAAATAAAAAATAAATTTAATTAGAATAAGAAGAGAATAAAATAATTATTATTTAATATATAGTTAATTATATTTAATTCAAATAAAAAAGAATTCAATTAGAATAATTTATAATTTTTTAATTTTTTAAAATATTTAGAAGTTAGATAAATTTTTTTGACTTTGATTATTCGAATATTAACAAGTTAGATAAATTCTAATTTGACTTTCATTTTGTAAATTATTATTTTGTCCCATTACAAATTTTAAAATTAGTTGTTTTAAGTATTAGTAATAATTTATAAATTAGAAAAATTACTTTTGATTTTATAAGAAGACGTCTAATTTGACTTTTATTTTATAAATTATTACTTTGTCCTGTCATAAATTTTAAAATTCATTATTTTAACTATTAGTTATAATTTGTAGATTAGAAAAATTATTTTTTATTATATAAGAAGACGCAACAAAAAAAGATGCATTAATTGATAGTTGATTTAACTACAATTAGCAAAATTATTTTTTCAAATATTTAGAAGTTAGAGAAATTCTTTTTAACTTTAATTATTCGAATATTAATAAATTAGAAAAATTATAATTTGACTTTCATTTTATAAATTATTACTTTATTTCATTATAAATTTTAAAATTAGTTATTTTAACCATTAGTAATAATTTATATATTATAAAAATTACTTTTGGTTCTATAAGAAGACACAATAGAAAAGAATATGCACTAATTAAGATTTCATTTAATAATAATGAGTAACATCTTATTATTTTATTATTAAATGTTAAAATTTCTATTTATAATTGCATATTCTTTTAATAATTAAGAGTTTATTTAATAATAATGAGCAAAATCTTATTATTTTATTATTAAATGTTAAAATTTCTATTTATAATTGTATATTTTGTTAAAAAAAATCAATTTGTTTATGATTCTATAAATATTTAAATTTACTTAAAATTTTCATTATGTAAGAAATTAATTAGTCATTCTTAAAAATTAATTAAATAAGAAATCAAAAATTACAAAATTTTTAATTTAGTAATTATATGTCATTGTTATTATTTATAACATCAAATTTAAAATATTCACAAGTATTCATTTGATATTGTCACGCCCCGAACTCGAGGGCACGTGACCGGCACTAGGACACGGGAAATGCACGTGGCTACCAGTGCCCGTAGTAAGCCTAACCCAAACCACAAGACAAAAAGCCCAAAACGCACAACTGAAAAGCCCAACTGAAAAGGGCTATGAGCCCAAATAAGGTAAGCAAAATCAAAAGAAATCACAACATAACACAATTATCAAATTGGCCCAACATCATTTATTCCATATATTTCAGAAAGTAATAAATTACAGAAATGTTCTGCTTAACCCAAAGATTATATAACTGAAATAATACATAAAGTTCAATTACAAAGTGTAACATTGCGGAGTTTTAGAGTTACAGTTACAAATATACTTCTATTATATATATGTCTGATTACTCAACAATATAAACTACTGCTGAAAAGAGACTGGCGGTCTACTCAATTATAATTCCTTTACCAGCTCATTCCCTGACCTGAAAGCAACAAGATGAACATGAATGAGCATTCGACTCAGTGAATGATACTAGCTAATATATTAAACTGGTATCTCCCAAAAAGGCTGCAATTCACATGATATGCAGTATGTCATAGAGACAAACAAATCATCCAATCAAGCAAGGATGGGGTATGGTCTACAGTACCACACTGATACTCAGTACTCAATATGGGGAGCCGATCCCCCTACCCTGGCTCTCTGAATCCAAATAATCTGTCTCTTATATCCAAGGGGTCCGACCGTCACTGGTCTGTACCACGCAGTCCTGACCCGACTGACAGCAACCCTGGCGATGAGTAGGCCCGGCCGACATCCATCAGTCATAGCTCATCTTCTGAATCTCATCATAATCCAAATCATATCCATAACAATCCCATAATCCTAGGTGGTACTATATCCTCCCAACCTCCATCCATCAATCACAACCATAGTATGGCACAGAATACAGACTATCAATTCATCATTCACAGTCAAATGTTACATGCTTATAGATGCAATAGTAGTGCATAATATACATATATATATACACACAGCAATGCATATGAAGTGAAAACAGGATAATGTATTAGTGAGTATCACTCACCTAACTGTCGACGCTTCCGACCGGCTTCCCTCAGAAGAGTAGCCTTGGAACCAGGAAGACGCCAGACACCAACACCTCACAACAGAGAACATCAACATGATAAGAATTACACTTAACCCCAGAACAGACTCGACAACCTAACAAATACTCTAAGAACCACTAAACATAGATTAACTCATATAACGACTGAAAAATAAGGGTTTCGGGTTAATCTTCACAAATTTTGAACATACGGACGTCGAGAATCATGCCAAAACGTCGAAACAGAACCACTGGACCTTCCACACGCCGGCACCACGCACCGCCGCCGGTGGTGGCAGATCAGGGAAAACTCCACACCAACAGGTTCGCCTCTACCCCAGGAGCACAAAAACAGTCACCACTCGCCGGTATTCACCCTCCAGCCACCGGAAAATGCCTCCAAAGTCACAGTTTGGTATTTTCCGATCTCCTCCTCCGGTGGTCCTCAGGGGGCAAGGCAGGTACCAAAATGAAGCTCTCATCTCCAGGAGTAAAACGGCACCAAGATTGCCAGATTCCACTGCAGGAATCCGCCGAAAAATTGATTTGAAGTTGCGGTGGCCGACGGTACTTCTCTCCTCGTGTACGCCGCCGTGCCACCGCCGATCGTCGCGCTGCCACCTCCCTCGAGGTCGCTGGTCCATCCTTTACCCAGCGGTGGTGGCGGTGCTTGCCACCGCCCGCTGGAACGCCGCCAACTCTCTCTCTCTCTCTCTCTCTCGGCCTCTCCCTTTCTCTCTCCTCTCTCCTGCCCCATTCTGCCTGCTTCCCGTTTTGTTCCTTTCTTCCCAGAACGTCCCGTTTTGATTGGACCAATCCCAGCTCCCTTCCTTTTCTTCTTCTTTTTAATTTTACTTAACACAGATTTGTTATATATATATATATATATATATATATATATATACACTAAACCATGCAATGTACATATAATACTATATACATATATTTATATAAACATAATCCTACACATATATATATATAAAATAATAATACTAATAATAATAATGATAATAACAATAATAATAGTGATAATAATAATAATAATAATAATAATAATAATAATAATAATAATAATAATAATAATACCACCAATAATCATAATAATGCAAATGATAGTAATAATAATAATAATTAACAATAATTCATAATTTACATATTAATAATAATTTACAACATATACTCATAAATATATGTATCAATAACATTATTAACGATAACTATAATAATTATAACGGAAATCCAAATATCCGATAAAATACTATAATCAGACTTATAATATTAATTAATATCTTTATTAATACTCAAATATCAAAATATAATCCAAAATACAATTCTCCAAAAATCCACATTAACATTATCATAATAATATAATATTGTAATATTATATCAAAATTGCCATTAATAATACATATTCAAATAATATGAATATTTATAATTTAATAAAATATAATTCCAATTCTTTCTTTAATAAGGAAAATAATAAAATAATATATTTCGGTACAAAAATATAATTTTATAAAATAAATGAAAATTCGGGTTGTTTCAGATATAATAATTAAATAAATTTTTTTGGCTTATAATATAATATGATATCACATGATAAATTAATTGCATGCAATTAATATTGATGTTAAATTTATAAAAGCACATTAGAAAGATTGTTATTGATTTTTTTGAATGAATAAAAATTTAGTTAAAATGTGTCAAAGAAATTAAAATTTATCAAAATTAATAAAAACATATAACATATATTAAAATTATAAGAAAATAATAGATGTATTAAATATTAACATAAAAGTCAACCTATAATTAATAATTAGTCAACATAACAATAATAAAATAAATTAGAAAATTATAATAAAATAAAAATGTATATATCAATTCATTTACTTTATTTTTTCTAAAAATATGTTGAATATAAGAATATCATTTAAAATTATAAGAAATAATTTATTTAGATATGTTTGAGTCTTCTTTTTCAATATTATATATGTATTACCTTTTAAAATACATTCATATATTTATATAGAATTTATAATTATTTTGTATCATCATTCTAATTATATTAAACATGCACAATTATATAATTTAAATAATATTTATTGTGTATAATTATATTTTCATTAAATTTTTATATTTTTTATATGAAAATTTAATTTAATATAGATTCAACAATTAATAATCAAGTTATATAAATATTGCTCTGTGATAATTTTAAAAGTCGACCAATAAAATTTTGGTCTCATGGTATTTATTTGAGAAGTTTTGTATCATTTTGTACATAAATAATAAAACACTGGTCATTAAAATTTTAATAAGGGGAAAGTAAAAATTTAGAATAAATATTTATATTTCTAATGAGTTTTAACAAGTCGTAATAGATATTAACATACGAAGCATGTTATAAAAACATATTTTATGATACACTTTTGACATACCTGTAACGTCTCGGACCATTCGCTAGCAATATTGTCCTCTTTGGGGGAGCCTTCATGCTTCCACCCCTCAAGGTTTTAAAACGCGTCATCCAGAGTAACACAGCTTCCACGCCGTGAGCCCCATACTACCTAGACAATATTGTCCTCTTTGGCCTGGGCCTTGCCCAACCGGCCTTAAGGTTTTGCTTCACGTTGGGACTCGCCCAATGGAACGCGTCACTAGGGAGAGGTATCTACACCCTTATAAGGCGTGCTTTGTTCTCCTCTCCAACCGATGTGGGATCTCACAATCCACCCCCCTTAGGGCCCAGCGTCCTCGTTGGCACACCGATCCGAAAACCGCTCTGATACTAACTGTAACGTTTCGGACCACTCGCTAGCGATATTGTCCTCTTTGGGGGAGCCTTCATGCTTTCACCCCTCAAGGTTTTAAAACGCGTCATCCAGAGTAACACAGCTTCCACGTCGTGGGCCCCATACTACCTGGACAATATTGTCCTCTTTAGCCTAGGCCTTGCCCAACTAGCCTCAAGGTTTTGTTTCACATTGGGCCTCGCCCAACGAAATGCGTCACTAGGGAGAGGTATCCACACCCTTATAAGGCGTGCTTCATTCTCCTCTCCAACTGATGTGGGATCTCACAATCCACCCCCCTTATATTGAAACACCCTGAATTTTTATTTATTTTATAAAATTCTATTTTCGTATGGAAACGTATTATTTTATTAATTTCTTTATTAAAGTAAGAATTAAAGCTATATTTTATTAAATTATAAATGTTCATATTATTGAATATGCATTATTAATGGTAATTTTATAATAATATTATATATGTATATTATTATGATAAGGTTAATGTGGATTTTTGGAGAATTGTATTTTGGATTGTATTTTGATATTTGAGTATTAATAAAGGTATTAATTAATATTATAAGTTTGATTATAGTATTTTTTATCGAAAGTTTGGATTTCCGTTATAATTACTATAATTATCGTTAATAATGTTACTGATATATATATTCATGAGTATATGTTGTATATTATTATTATTATTATTATTATTATTGTTACTACCATTATTATTATCGGTACTATTATTATTGTTATTATTATTATTAGTATTATTATTTTGTATATATATATATGTGTAGTATTATGTTTATATAAATATATGTATATAGTATTATATGTATATTATATGGTTTAGTATATATATATATATAAATATATATATATATATATATATATATATATATATATATATATATATATATATATATATATATATATATATATATATATATATATATATATATATATATATATATATAAACATAATCTGTTTTAAGTAAGTAAAAGAAGAAGAAAGGAAGCATGTGATTGGGCAGTTTAGAGGCAAAATGGTGAGTTTTGAGAAACAGAACGGGAAGGCAGCAGAGGAGAGAGGAGAGAGAAGGGGAGAGGCAGAGAGAGAGAGAGAGAGGAGTGGTGGCATTCCGGCGGGTGGTGGCGAGCACCGCCACCACCACTGGGTAGAGGAAGGACCGACGACCTCGAGGGAGGTGGCAGCTCGATGATCGGCGGTGTACGCGAGGAGAGAAGGACCGCTGGCCACCACAACTTCAACTCGATTTTTTGGTCGATTCTGGCAGCGGAATCCAACGATCTTGGTGCCGTTCTACTCCTGAGGATGAGAGCTTCATTTTAGTACCTGCATTGCCCCCTGAGGACCACCGGAGGAGGAGATCAAAAAATGCAAAACCGTAACTTTGGAGGCATTTTTCGGTGGCTGGAGGGCGAGTGCCGACGAGTGGTGACCGTTTTTGTGCTCCTGGAGTTGAGGAGAACCTGCTGGTGGGGAGTTTTCCCAGATCTGCCACCAGCAGCGGTGACACGTGGCCGGCCGGCTGTGGCGCGTGGAGCAGTGCAACACTTCTGTTTCGACGTTTTGGCACGATCCTCGACGTCCGTATGTTCAAAATTTGTGAAGATTAACCCGAAACCTTTGTATTTCAGTCGTTATATAAGTTATTTTATGTTTAGTAATTCTTAGAGTATTTGTTAGGTTGTCGAGTCTGTTCTGGGGTTAAGTGTGATTCTTATCATGATAATGTTCACTGTTGCGAGGTGTCGATGTCTGGCGTCTTCCTGGTTCCAAGGTTGCTTTTTTGAGGGAAGCCGGTCGAAAGCGTTGACAGTTAGGTGAGTGATACTCACTAGTGTATTATCCTATTTCCACTTTATATGCATTGTTGTGTGTATATATATGTATATTATGCACTACTACTGCATATATAAGCATGTAACATTTGATTGTGAATGATGAATTGATATTCTGTATTCTGTGCCATACTATGATTGTGATTGATGGATGGAGATTGGGAGGATACAGTACCACCTAGGGTTATGGATTTGTTATGGTTATGATTTGGATTATGATGGATTCAGAAGATGAGCTATGACTGATGGATGCCGGCCGAGTCTGCTCATCGCTAGGGCTGCTGTCAGTCGGGTCAGGGATGCGTGGTACAGACCAGTGACGGCCGGATCCCTTGGATATAAAAGACAGATTATTGGACTCAGAGAGCTAGAGTAGGGGGATCGGCTCCCCATATTGAGTATTGAGTATCAGTGTGGTACTGTGGACCATACCCCATCCTTGCTTGATTGGATGATTTGTCTGTTTCTATAGTATAGTGCATAGCATGTGCATTAGAAATCTATCTGTAGGATACCAGTTTAATATATTAGCTGGTATCATTCACTGAGTCGGACGCTCATTCCTGTTCATCTTGTTGCTTTCAGGTCGGGGAATGAGCTGGTGAAGGAATTGTAATTGAGCAAACTGCCAATTTTCCTTCGGCAGTAATTTGTATTAATGGGATATTAAGAATACATGTAATAGATGTACATTTGTGATTATGACTCTAGAACTCCGCAATGTTACACTTTGTATTTGTGCTTTGTGTATTATTTCAGTTATGTATTTTAAAGAGCTGTAATCTTTGGGTTAAGCAGAACTTTTCTGTAATTTATTACTTTCTGGAATATATGGAATAAATGAGTGTTGGGCCAATTTGATAATTGTATTATGTTGTGATTCTTTTGGTTCTGCTTACTTTATTTGGGCCCATATCCCTTTCCAGTTGGGCTTTCAGTTGTGTGTGTTTTGGGTCAGGCTTACTACGGGCATTGGTAGCCACGTGCATTTCCCGTGTCCTAGTGCCGGTCACGTGCCCTCGGGTTCGGAGCGTGACATACCAATATCTGATGTTCTTTTACTAATATTTGATGTTTCTTTTTTTTTTTTTTTTATAAAAAATGTATGAGGTTTTTTGTATGTTTATAATATACATTTGATGTACTAATACCTGATTTTTCTTTTTTTTTTTTATATAAAAAATTTATGATGTCTTTCATATACTTGTGATATAGCAACTTTTTTAAATTTTTTATTGTCGCTGCTAACCGACGTAGATCAACATGAACGATGGTCAAATGAGTTGGATTTTTCATATTAGATGATACTCTCACTTTCAAAAATTAAAAAATGTCTTATACGCACTCTAATTCCATCCGATTTGGTTGGATCGATGTAGAAAATATTTACAAACTTGATTTTTTGACAAGTTCTATTATGCTTCCACCGACGATGAAACAAGGTGTTAGTCTTGAAATGAATTTCGAGCTTTAAGGAATTGATCATAACTGATGTTATTTTCATCAGTTGCCGAATTTGGCCGAAAAAATAAAGGGAAGTTCTAGCCAAAAATTTCCTTCCTCTAAACGCCAACTTACAGCTACCAAAATACCAAAACTGACATCAATAATAAATTTATTAGGTCCAAAAATTTTAGAAAAAACTATTTGTTTCATTCAATAACCATTGAAAATAAGTCGATGGATGATCAGAATTTCTCTCTCTTCTTCTTTTTTTTTTTTTTCTTTCTGCTAATGAAAAGTGGGATATTTCGTAAAATGAAAATTTAAAAAGATGCATTTATGAAAGAGGTGCATATATGAGAATATTTTATTTTTTGGGCTATTTGTGTAAAAAGCCCTATTTTGTTTTGGATTTTGTTTATTCATTTTAGCTAGTTTGGATTCAATGATTACTAAATTAATTAAACTCTATCATAATCATGAAATTTTAATTTATTAATATTTCTTCATTAAATTTTTTATTTTTTTATAATTGCAATACTATCGCATATTTTTATGGAATTTAAAAAAAAAATTTGAAGATTTAGTAACCATTTAGTTTGGCTGGCGTTTGGTAAAATAAAAAATAAAAAGTAGTAATTATATTTCCTACTGTTAGCTTTTATATTAAAAGTTAAAATTTATGTTTTTAATTTAAAAGCTAACTTTTTTCAAAAAATGCCAAAAAAATTTAAAATAATTACAAAAATATTTACTACTAAATAAACAATATATACATCATTATTTGGATTTTTGAATTTTTCAACATCTACATACACTCATAATTAAGTATAAATTAACTAAAATGTGTAATTATTTTTATTAATATTTTTTGCAATATTAAATTATCAATTACATATACTTAAATTCATTATAACATATAAAATAATGTCCTCAACATATAAAATAATGTCCTCATTTTTATTTTATAATTTAATTTTAATTTTAATGGCTGAGTTATCAATTTTTTTGCATTTATTTACGATCACTACCTGTTGAAAGCTACCAAAGAACCACCTCGACCCCGTGTATGAAACGTAATTTGTCATGTTGACTGAAATTAATAAGGAATGAAAAGAGTCCTAAATTGTCTTATTTTTTATTTTTTCCATAGATATCAACTTTGATTTAGTATTACATCAATTTGGAATTAAATTAGAAAATTTATTGATTTGATATTATTAATTGATATATCATATTTTTATTAATTTAATTTATGAGTGATATGTTAAATTAAGTATATCTATTTTATTTTAAGTGTTAATAGGAAAAACTCAATCATAACTTTATTGCAAAGAGCAATATATATATTTATTTCTAGATTTATCTCACAATATGACTGCTAAAATTAGAAGGTATTTAGTTTGTCGAGAATGTTACATTATCTGAAAAATTGGATTATGTGGATTTCTTTACCATCTCACAATGCAATATGAACCATTAACCAAATATATAATTAAGTAAAGTATTATTTAATTTTTGAAATTTGTCTTAAATAATAATTTAATTTTTATAATTTGAAAAATAAGCTGTTTAATTCTTAAGATTTCATTCAGTTATGCTATATAGTCTTTCTGTTAGCTTTTCAATTAAAAATTTATGAAAAATCTAAAATACCATATATTTACAATTAAATTTTCTGTTTTATACCATTCATCCCATTTCACTCTTCTCTCTTTTTTTTTTTCTCTCTCTTTCCAACTAAGCCTAAAAAAAGCAATCAATAATTATTTATAATTTCAACTAAACCTAAAAAGTCAAATAATAAATTAAGATTGAAAATCAATTAATCATTAATAATATCAAATAAATCAATTAAACCCAAAAAAATCAATCAATTTCAACCTAAAATGAAATGGAGATCAAATAATTAATCAAGATGAAAAATGAAAAAATCATTTATAAGGTCCCACTAGAGTTGCAGACTTTCACATCGTTTGGGCTCGTTTATGTAATATTCTTACATGGCTATATTAAATTATGAGAATTAAAGGCTTTTATATACATAAAAAATTATGGGGTATTCAATAATGATTTTTATAAAAGTCAAACAATATTTAATAATGACTTTTAAATACTTTAAAAAAATCTATAAAAATCAATGGGTATTCAATTATAACTTTTTTAAAATTTATAAAAATAAATAGGTATTCAAAAAGTCATTGACTTTTATAAATAATAAACTTTTATAGATTTTTAATGACTTTTTATGTAGTTATATGAATAAAAAATTTCAAAACTTCTCTTTCATATTCCCTCAAGATTTCTATAGATTTTTTTTTCTTTTTCTAATAACAAGTAGCACACAAACATAAGAACTAACCCACATTCCATCGTCAATGTAGCTTCTATCCTAAATTGAAATACATAAAAATATGGGTTTACTTGTGAAACTCATCATAGAATGAAATCGTAAATTATGAATTTACTTTATTCTCAAATATTGCATATAATCAAGTAAAAAATAATTTGTCTTTATTTTATTTTATACGATCCATACATTTGTTGGCACGTAACATTTAATGATTATATTATATTACCTGAATTCTAGTTTAATAATTGGTTATAGGGTAGAAATTAATGGGTTGAGAATATTATTAGAATTATTTTGATGATAGAAAGAATAGTGAAATAAAGATTAATCAAGACAATAATATTCAGTTAAAAATTTTAAAATAACGAATTAATTAAGATTAGATTGTTCATAGGTCAGATATAAATTTGAAAAATATTAAATTTTTAAAAACTTGATTAGTCTGACCCGCAATAATAATCATTAAAAGTCTATTAATATTTATAAGAGTCTATCAGTATTTATAAATTTTTTTTAAAATAAAATCTTTAAAAATCATTTATAAATTTATAAATTTTACAAAAATCATTAAAAATTCATGAACTCTGCAAAAGTCACTCACTTAAAAAAAATTTATAAATATCTTTAAAAATATTAATTGAATACATCATTCTTAGTTTTCCCACATTAGCTAGCCGCTGATGGATTTTGTCATGCTAGATTGGCAAAAGGGATTAGGAACACTAATCAAATGGTCAACACATGATTTTTTTTATTGTAGAAATTCCAGAATACATTTAGCCAACTTTTACTTGCCCAGCCACGCAGTCATTCAAGATTATAGGGAGGCCTCATATCATTGCTTCTGCAATTGTCCTTGGGCCAGCCTACTGAAGCAAAAGTATTAGCATTGGCTAACAACATATCAGAAAAATTACAGTACCACCACGAAAGAACTTACATTTGTTATAATGCAATCACAAATACCCATGCATTCCTCCATGATGAGGGACAAAAATGGCTTCTATAGGGGGGTTTCCAATTTTCTCTATATATAGAAGGAACAAAGGTAAAATAGACAGATCTCTCTCTCTTTAGACTCTCTCTCTAGCCTAAACTCTCTCAACTGGCTTGCTGACTTGGGCGTCGGAGATTCTCTTGGAGGTCAGCCTCCGGGAGCCTTTGACCCTCTTTCTTTCTGTATGCAGGTCCTACTTCTTGTGGGGCCCTCTCTCTATAGTCCATGATGATTTCAAACTCATCAAAATGGCGCCGTCTGTGGGGATGGCACAAAAAGTCGTATCCCAACCTCTATTTCTACCGGAAATCATTTTTTCGGTCACCAATATTCTTGATCATCACAGATTTAGCCTTCACCGACATTGATCTAAGAGATTTGAGTATTTATCTCCAACAAAAAATCAACAAAAAGAAAAAAGCAAGAAATATCAATTCGAGAGAGAGGAGAGAGAAAATAGAATGCCATAGCTATTTGCCCATCTCCGATGACCATTAGATAACACCTCCACCACCACGAACAAGTCCACACGCTGATTGGTCATCCCCCAGAAAATCATCGTGAATCGACGTTAGAAATAGCCGCACCTCCCATCCAAAGCCAATGGTCATTGAAAACTTCCAGCCACATTTTTTGCTGAGCCACAACTCTATTCACGACGATTTTTACATTAATGAGATCCTCGTGATTCTAGCTTCATTTTGGTACCAATTATGTAGCCGATCTATCACTGGAAATATCGATTAAAAAATTAGTAACCAAATCTCTGCAAACATATTCCAGTTAGAATCTAAGGTGTATCGCCAATCGGTCACCGGCAAGTGAGTCTCACGTGCCATGAAAACTTATTTGCTAAAGACTAGAAGTAAAGGCCAAAGGTCAAAGGCAAAGGCCGAAGGCTGAAGGACGGAGGATGAAGGCTGAAGGACGAAGGCCGAAGGCCGAAGGTTAAAAGCCGAAGGCCGAAGGCTAAAGGACGAAGGCTGAAGGTTGAAGGACGAAGGCCGAAGGTTGAAAGTTAGAGGCCGAAGGCTGAAGGCTGAAGGACGAAGGCCGAAGGCCGAAGGACGAAGGATGAAGGCCGAAGGTGGAAGGTCAGAGGCCAGAGGACGAAGGCCAAAGGTCGAAGTCGAAGGCCGAATGCTGAAGGCCGGAGGACAAAGGCCGAAGGTCGAAGTCGAAGGACGAAGGCCAAAGGCCAGAGGTCAGAGGCCAGAGGACGAAGGCCGAAGGTCAAAGTCGAAGGACAAGGCCGAAGGCCGAAGGTAAGAGGCCAAAGGACGAAGGCCAGAGGCCAAAGGTCAAAGACGAAGCCTAAAGATCAGAGGGCCGAAGGCCGAAGGCTAGAGGACGAAGGCCAAAAGTCGAAAGCCAAAGGACGAAGGCCAAAGGACGAAGGATGAAGGCCGAAGGACGAAGCCAAAAGGACGAAGGACGAAGGTCAGAGGCCAGAGGACGAAGGCGAAAGCTAAAGGCTAAAGGTTAAAAACGAAGGCTGAAGGCCACAGGACGAAGGCCAAAGGCCAAGGCCAAAAAGAAAGCTAGAGGAGAAAGCCAGATGAAAATGCTAGAGGCTAAGATAAAGCCTACCAAGTAAAGGCCTTTAATAGGCGAATGTCATGACGAGGTGCATGGCAAAGCACGCCAATATAGATATGTTTTACATATTTTTCATGCTTTAATTAAATTTTGTGATATTACTTGCCAAAGTATGATGTGAATATGTTGATAATCTTGCATGAAAAAATTATCTATCATGACTATGTAGCATAAAATGCTATGTCATATTTGATGCTGATACATGATTAGTTGTGCATATCAAATACTATTTTACTACTAGTTATTGTTCAAAAAATGAATTTCAACTAAATCCATTATTTTTGCGGGGGAGTAAGAGTCCCTCAAAATGGCATGATTCAATCAAAATTCATTATTTGAATAACTTACAGCATGCTGCATCTGCTAATAATTTGCTAAATTGTTATTGCATGCTAAAATTATTATAATTATTAAAGTCTAATTAGACTTCACATAATTCATGTTGCATATAATATATTTTCAAAAAATGCAATCATATAGGTTAAACGAGCATCTTACATAAATTTGTAGTATATAAAGTGCACATATTATATTTTACGCTCGTATAACCCTTGTTTATAGCAAGAAATAATGCAGAATTTGTCATTTGATGCGAATAATAACGCTCAACTTGGCAAAAAGTATCAAGATATTCAAATCAATTGATTAGACATTTGATGATATCAAGTCTAAAGACAAAGAGCTTGGACAAAGTTTCAACAAACAGAATCTGCTGGGTTAAGCTTAAAATGCGAAGAAGCCTAGGCCAAAACCTAACAGGTGGATTCAAGAAGACTATTGGGGTTAGCTCAAAAGAGGAAAGTAGAGGCTAAAAGCCAAATGTGACGAGTACTCCAGGCAAAATCCCAATAGATAAAAGCCCTGGTAAATCCAGGCGAAAAGACCTAGCGAGATTCTAGGCAATATACCTCGCAAACGCGAGATGTGCTTCCTGAAGAAGGAAGTAAAAGCCCTAGTAAATCCAGGCAAAAAGACCTAGCGAGATTCTAGGCAATATACCTCGCAAACGCGAGATGTGCTTCCTGAAGAACGAAGTAAAAGCCCTGGTAAATCCAGGCGAAAAGACCTAGCGAGATTCTAGGCAATATACCTCGCAAACACGAGATGTGCTTCCTGAAGAAGGAAGTAAAAGCCCTGGTAAATCCAGGCAAAAAGACCTAGCGAGATTCTAGGCAATATACCTCGCAAACGCGAGATGTGCTTCCTGAAGAATGAAGTAAAAGCCCTGGTAAATCCAGGCGAAAAGACCTAGCGAGATCTAGGCGAGAGATCAAGTTCAGCTACACTTAGCTACAAGGCAACAAAAGAAGAAAATGAAGAGTCGAAAAGACTTACACTTTGTCAAAGAAGCTACAAAGGGAAAATTTCCCTCTTCGTGGGGGGAAGAAAGATGACTCACAAAAGCAACTTTCAAGCTCTCTGCAGAAGCTACTCAACCATATGAAAAATAAACAATGAAGATAGAGTACTCAAGAATTGTACAAGGCATTGAAATGAAGCTTTCTGAAGACAAGCCATTTCATTTTAGCAAACAATATTGTATTTGTATAAAATATTCAATTATGTAAATGTACTTGTAAAAAAGAATCATGTACTATACATAAAAGAAAAGAGAAAAAAAAAAAGAAGAATAAAAGAAAAGAGAAAAAAAAAAGAATAAAAGAAAAGAGAAAAAAAAAAGAATAAAAGAAAAGAGAAAAAGAAAAAGAAAAAGAAAAAGAAAAAGAAAAAGAAAAAGAAAAGAAAATTATTATTATCATTTAAGTCCTATTGAGACTAGCTCAAAAGATGAAAGCCCAGGCAAATAGCTAGAGGTGATGAGTAGTCCAAGCGAAAGTCCAATAGGCGAAAGACCTTGTGAAAGCAAGGCACCAAAGACCTAGTGAAAGCTAGGCATATTATTATATAAGACTTCATCTGGCGAGGCAGATTCGAGAAGACCTCCAGGTGAGGTGGATTTCATAAGACCTAGCGAAAGCTAGGCATATTATTATATAATATCTCATCTGGCAAGGCAGATTCGAGAAGACCTCTAGGTGAGGTGATTTTCATAAGACCTAGCGTTCGCTAGGCATATTATTATTATATAAGAGCTCATCTGGCGAGGCAGATTCGAGAAGACCTCCAGGTGAGGTGGATTTCATAAGACCTAGCGTTCGCTAGGCACATTGTTATTATATAAGTCCTCATATGTTGAGGCATATTATTATCGAAGACCTCCTGGCGAGTCGGACTCCTCAGCCCTCGACAGATTCGAGAAGACCTCTATGAGAGGTGAATTTCATAAGACCTAGCGAAAGCTAGGCATATTATTATATAATATCTCATATGGCGAGGCAGATTCGAGAAGACCTCCAGGTGAGGTGATTTTCATAAGACCTAGCGTTCGCTAGGCATATTATTATTATATAAGAGCTCATCTGGCGAGGCAGATTCGAGAAGACCTCCAGGTGAGGTGGATTTCATAAGACCTAGCGTTCGCTAAGCACATTGTTATTATATAAGTCCTCATATGTCGAGGCATATTATTATCGAAGACCTCCTGGCGAGTCAGACTCCTCAGCCCTCAACAGATTTGAGAAGACCTCTATGAGAGGTGGATTTCATAAGACCTAGCGAAAGCTAGGCATATTATTATATAATATCTCATCTGGCGAGGCAGATTCGAGAAGACCTCCAGGTGAGGTGATTTTCATAAGACCTAGCGTTCGCTAGGCATATTATTATTATATAAGAGCTCATTTGGCGAGACAGATTCGAGAAGACCTCCAGGTGAGGTAGATTTTATAAGACCTAGCGTTCGCTAGGCACATTGTTATTATATAAGTCCTCATCTGTCGAGGCATATTATTATCGAAGACCTCTTGGCGAGTCGGACTCCTCAGCCCTCGACAGATTCGAGAAGACCTCTATGAGAGGTGGATTTCATAAGACCTAGCGAAAGCTAGGCATATTATTATATAATATCTCATCTGGCGAGGCAGATTCGAGAAGACCTCCAGGTGAGGTGATTTTCATAAGACCTAGCGTTCGCTAGGCATATTATTATTATATAAGAGCTCATCTGGCGAGGCAGATTCGAGAAGACCTCCAGGTGAGATGGATTTTATAAGACCTAGTGTTCGCTAGGCACATTGTTATTATATAAGTCCTCATCTGTCGAGGCATATTATTATCGAAGACCTCTTGGCGAGTCGGACTCCTCAGCCCTCGACAGATTCAAGAAGATATTATATAAGACCTCATCTGGCGAAGCAGATTCGAGAAGACCTCCAAGTGAGGTGGATTTCATGAGACCTAGTGAAAGCTAGGCATATTATTATATAAGACCTCATCTAGCGAGGCAGATTCGAGAAGACCTCCAGGTGAGGTGGATTTCATAAGACCTAGCATTTGCTAGGCACATTGTTATTATATAAGTCCTCATCTGTCGAGGCATATTATTATCGAAGACCTCCTGGTGAGTCGAACTCCCCAGCCCTCAACAGATTTGAGAAGACCTCTATGAGAGGTGGATTTCATAAGACCTAGCGAAAGCTAGGCATATTATTATATAATATCTCATCTGGCGAGGCAGATTAGAGAAGACCTCCAGGTGAGGTGATTTTCATAAGACCTAGCGTTCGCTAGGCATATTATTATTATATAAGAGCTCATCTGGCGAGGCAGATTCGAGAAGACCTCCAGGTGAGGTGGATTTCATAAGACCTAGCGTTCGCTAGGCACATTGTTATTATATAAGTCCTCATCTGTCGAGGCATATTATTATCGAAGACCTCCTGGCGAGTCGGACTCCTCAGCCCTCGACAGATTCGAGAAGATATTATATAAAACCTCATCTAGCGAAGCAGATTCGAGAAGACCTTCAGGTGAGGTGGATTTCATGAGACCTAGTGAAAGCTAGGCATATTATTATATAAGTCCTCATCTGTTGAGGCATATTATTATCGAAGACCTCCTGGTGAGTCGAACTCCCCAACCCTTGACAGATTCGAGAAGACCTTTATGAGAGGTGGATTTCATAAGACCTAGCGAAAGTTAGGCATATTATTATATAATATCTCATCTGGCGAGGCAGATTCGAGAAGACCCCTATGAGAGGTAGATTTCATAAGACCTAGCGAACACTAAGCATATGATTATGCAAGTCCTCGAAAAATTGAGGCATATTATTTATAAGACCTCCGAGTGAGGCAAATTTTTTCGAAGACTCCTAAGTGGAGTGGATTTCTCTAAAGTCCTCGATAAGTTGAGGCAGGTTTTTCTTGAAGACTTCCAAGGAAGTAGATTTTTAAAAGTCCTTGAAAAGTCGAGGCAAACCGTTATTACACAAGTCTTCATTTAGCAAGGCAAAGGCTTTCTTGAAGACCTCTAAAGAGGTAGATTTCTAAAAGTCCTCGATAAGTCGAGGTAAATCATTATTATCCAAGATTTTAATTAGCGAAGGCCTTTAATGTCACTAATTAGCAAAGTGCATCAGACAAAGACCCCCAATTTCCAAGCAAATTATCCAATCAGTGAAGCATATATTATTATGTGAGCCTTCGACGGACGAATCAAAGTACTTAAGGCCTCAATAGGCGAAGTAACTCTTATTAGAGTCCTTTACCAATGAAGAATATTATATAAGACCTTCCTTGAGAAGGCATATTATTTGAAGACTTGAGGCTACATGGAATCTATAAGTCCATGCTATGATGTGGCATCGAAGACTATAAGACCACCCCCTGAAGTGGCAATCATGTAGCTCACATCTTTGTTCAGGCATGCAACTGCCTCTCGGTCAAGCTAATCAGCTCACCTTATCATTCAGACGCCCAAATGCCTCACATCGGGCTAATTAGCTCACATTATTATTTAGGTGCTTAGACGCCTCTAGATTGAGCTCCTTAGCTCACCCTTTACATTCAAAACATCTAGCAACTTTCGTATTAAGCTCATAAGATGCCGCCAAATTAGCAATTATACCTGCAACGCAGATGAATCACAAGCAAGGAAAGGATATTTCTACTCCCTCAGCCTTCTCTTCAACATGCTTGATCAGACTAGGGAGTGGGGGGCCCCTGATGAGGGACAAAAATGGCCTCTATAGGGGGGTCTCCATTTTTCTCTATATATAGAAGGAACAAAGGTAAAATAGACAGATCTCTCTCTCTCTAGACTCTCTCTCTAGCCTAAACTCTCTCAACTGGCTTGCTGACTTGGGCGTCAGAGGTTCTCTCGGAGGTCAGCCTCCGGGAGCCTTTGACTCTCTTTCTTTCTGTATGCAGGTCCTACCCCTTGTGGGGCCCTCTCTCTACAGTCCATGATGATTTCAGACTCATCACTCCATTTTAGTGACAAACCGCTTTACCTACATGGTGGAAGTTCTTGAGTACTACATAAATCTGAGTGGTTGACTGAATATGATCGCAATTCTATTTTTTTATTTGTTGTTTGTAATTTAATTTGTTTAGCTTTTATAATTATTTCGAAAGTTTAATGAAAGTGGTTTAATGAGAATTTTAGAACAATTTTAAAGATAAAACCAATTTAGATTATTTTTAAATATATTTTAAGTTGGTACTGAAGATGATGGAGGAAGGGTTAGGCATTATAAAATTATGTTCTTTTTTTTTTTATTTTTTTAAAAGTTTTTAATGGAAAAATATAAAAAAAAATGGACAGAAGGATTATATGGTATAACAGAATGAAATATCAGGGGTTAAAGAGTTCATTTATCAAATTATAGGGACCAAATCATTATTTAAGATAAATCTCATAGATTAAATAGTACTTTACTTTATATAATTTTAAGAATTAATATATTAATGATAATAATTTTTAGGAATAATTTTAAAAAGTATCACGTGGTTTCGTGTTTTTGCAAATAACAGCCTGTGATTTTTCTTTTTTTCTTTTTTTTTGCAAATCTAAGCTTGTGTTCACTCCATTAGCATTTATAAGGTTAAATATTTATGTTATTATTTCTCTATTCACATGGTCTACTCTGATCAATCAGAAACTTTCTTCTTTTCACGTGGCAATTAAATAATATAATAAAAAAGAAATACGTTAAAAAAATATTATATAGTTTGGCCCTTTGCAAATGGGGCATACAATTTTTTTTTTCAAATGTAAATATGTGGTTCACTTCAGGTACAAAGATATAATGATATCAAAAATTAAGCCTCATAATGAAGTGAATTATATATTTAAATTTGCAAAAAAAAAAAAAAAAAAAAAAAAAAAAACCACAAATTTTCATTTGCAAATGCTGGAAACTGCGTGGTAATTTTTTGAAGATCGGTTCAATGCTCAAAATCTCTTTATTCTTGAAGGTTGACTTTGACATCTCAAGCAGCTAAAGTTTAGATTTGACATGAAAATTAAATGTCAAAAATTTTATGCTGCAACTTGCCGTTGAAGTTTTTTAATATATTTGAAATTTAAGATTTAAAATATTTTTTATATTATAATATAAATTTATAAATTAGCCGAGACTAAATCTACAAAAAATGTATTTAAATTAACAAATATTTTAAAGTTAGCTATATCTATCATATTTAAAAAAAAAATTCAATTTTTAATAAATTTCATATAGATTCTGAATTATTATTTAGTATCTATGATTTGATTGAATACAAAAATTAGAATTTATATTTCAAAATTTATGTTAACAGTTCATATAATTTTAGTCTGTTAAATAAAACAGTTATTTCATTATATTTTTTCATTAAATATTTCTAAAATATCAAATTTATCTTTAAGTGTTATTTAGTATGAAATAAGTAGACTAAAGAAATAACACGTATTGAGCAGAAAAAAATTGATTTATTTGTTTTCTAATTTTAAGCTTACTTCATGAGAAGTAGAGATTTTTTCATTCCTTTCTATTCAGCAGTTATTTTCTTAGTGAAAAGTACTCAAGTTTTTTCCCTATAATTACACTTCTCTCAAAGTAGATCATTTATATCAAACAGCACCTTAATATTATTGTGGCTTTTTCAATACAAATCATCAAACATCTCCCTTGTATTTCTCCAACTTTTTCTCTTCAAATCTAATTTTTCCCCTATAATATCTGCATATTTATCGAAACCCACATTAGAGTCAAAATCTGCAATCTATTTGAACTGAGATGAAAAAGAAAAAGAAGTAAGTATAGAAAGCAATGTTTTAAAAATTAAACCGGACTGACTGGTTCAACTGATTGAATTGAAAAATGCTGGCCAACTGGTTCGATTCACTTAAAAAATAAAATTTCTGGTTAACTTACCCTTTGACTAGATTTTGATCAGTTTTAATAAGTTTTTAGCTAATTTTTAATATGTCGGACCTTTATTAATAAGAATCAGATAAAAAAAATTAAAAAAATAAAAAATAAAAATTTTTATCTAATTGGTCAGAGTGATTGAACCACAAATCGACTATTTGATCGGTTCAATCCACAGTCTGATTTTTAAAACACTAATAGAAAGGAACAATTGATCCGTTGGTTGTTGTTATTCTCGAATGTAGCAGTACAATGGTAAGCAAACTTTCAGTCATAGCAAGCACAAAAGGAAAAATAAATGGAGTTGTCTTTATAACAGTAATTCTTAAGTTTAAATCAAGATTAAATTTATAAAATAAACAAGTAAAAGAAAAAATCTAACAAAAGAGTAAAATAACAATATCATTAAATAATAGTAAAAGTAATGTCCAAATTAAAAAAATATACTTCTATTTTTTTACACTATATATTAATTAGTGGGTTAGCAAGAGAGATGAACTTTTTTTTTTCCCAGAAAAAGAAGATTTTTAGCATTAATGAGACAAAAAACCCAATTTAGTATCAATACACACCAAGTGCAAAGGGGTAATCCAATAAATTACAGCTGAAATGGACATGGGGTCCAGTAACAAGTAGCCCGCAAAAAGGGTTTTCCTTCCCTTCACCTCCATGAAATTGAGATTAATACTTTGAAAGGATAAAGTCGATGAGAGGGTTGGATAAGGTTGGAGATTAGGATTGCAGCATTGCCATCAGAGGACCAGCCTAAAAAATCAGAGAACCCAAAGCAATAAGAAGAAATTGTATGCCTGCAAAGCATGAAAAGAAAAGAACATGAAATCAAAATCGGGTATCCCATCCAGTAGCCAAAGCTACCGATGGTTAAACCCAGTAAAAACCTTGACGGCATAGGTAAGAGAAAGGGAGCAAAGAAAAATCCTAGCAGGGAAAAGTAAAAAAAGAGATAATTATTGTATTTTATTTCTTTTAAATAGAGAAAAGAACGTTGGCTTGATAAAGAGAGACAAACTTGACTATTATCAAGATTTGCAAAATAAATATACTTCAATACTAACAAAAGCTAGAAAGCACGAGTTGTTAGTGTTGATTGTTAATTAGAAACCATGGCAGTTCAAAAAAAATTACAAAAACGTTTTCTTAACCAAACTCCTAAATTGAGTGGTAGGAAGCTTACTGTTGATTGCTAAGTATTCATTATAAATCCACATGTAATATTAGTAAAATTCAATTCTCAAACTCTTCATTTCTAAATTGGAGCATTTTTAGGCTATATTTAATTTATAAAATTGATTGGGAATATAATAGTTATTATGTAAAAATTAGTTATTCTTTACTTTAATTCAAATTTTAAACAAAAAGTACTAATTTCATAAAATAGAAATTCCACAATTTTTTCGAGTATTTTTATTTTTACCTTTAAAAAAATATTAGCAAGTTCAAACTCACTACTATTATTTTTTTTTTAAATTTTTAATATATATTTGTATATTGTTTATTTTAAAATTTTAGCTCTCTTGGTTAATTTTTTGCAAAAGGAATTTGAGTAAATAGAACAAGAAATTAATTTAGATAATTAATTTTAAAAAAATATTTTTTTAGATTTAAGTCAAATAAAAATTTTATTTATTACACATTTAAACTATTTTTTAAATAAAATTTGAAAAAATTATATTTAATTTTAATATTAATAGTGAAATTAATTTATAAAAATATTATGGTCATTTAAGTGAAATAAAATAGTTATTCTATACTATGATCTAATTCTGAAATTATAATAATTATTCTATTCCAATCATTTTTTTTAGAAATAATTATTTATTTTTTATATATTTTGTTCTGAAAATCAAATAGAGCCTTAGTATATAATTACACAAAATCAGAGAATGTTTGTTTGAATAAATTTTTATTATATGATTTGGCAATTATTTATGAAATAAAACAAGTAAATTATTGTTTTTTTTTTTTTGTCATATGAATGGCTTTTTTTTAATAAAATATCCAATCTTAAATATTAGTTTAATGAGTGAATTGCCGTAGAGAAATATAATTTTAATTTAAAATTTAAAATCGATCAATGAAATATTTGGCGGCTGTCATAAGGGACAAATTTCTTTAGACAATGTACATTTTTTTCAAATGATAAAGTTAAGATGTTGAAAAGAACAAAATTTCAAACTTTGTAGTTGAATTTCTTAAAGTTTTTAAATTTATTATTATTATTATTATTATTATTATTATTTAATATTCGGGAATGTAATTGCGTCAAAGGGAATTAGAGTTATTTTTATTACTGTATTTAATAATATCATTTAATATTTAAAATTAAAATTTTTAATATTTGATTATTTTAAATTTATTTAATAAATATGTTTTAAAAGTTTAAATTAAGTAAAAAATTATTTAAAATGATAAGTCTAAAATTTTAACTTAAAATTTATATTTAATGCAATAAATGATTAAGTTTTTAAATATTTTTACAATTTAAAAATTACATCACTTATTTTATTCGGTATTAAAATTTAACACTTATATTTTCAGCACTTGATTTTTAATTTTACTAAATACTATCTAAGTGAAGTGCGGATGAAAATTACTTTAATAAAATTTAAAAAAATGTGTTTGATTTTATGGGAAAATAAACTTAAATTTATTAGATTTTTCCATCCTAATGTTGCTTTCAACTTAAATTGGATAAATCTCACTAGAATCTTATCTTTAGCTAGCTACTTACTAGAATAATGATGGCATGATGTCTAAATCTCTTAGGTGATTTTTAATTGAAAAAAAATGAAAATATCAAATTAAATTTTAATGACCACATTAAAAGATTTTTAAAATTTAATGACTTTTAGAGTGATTTATCCTATTACTCACATAGTAAAATAAATTCATGCCCATATTTTGAAGAATTTGATTTATTAAATTCAAGGGCAGAAATAATAGCCAAACACATGTTGCAGCACAAGGAGGCTATTGTCTATATCATGAATTTATTATTATCTTATATATTTAAATTAATGAGTAAAAAGACATTTAAAACCTATTTGGTTTAGTGATTATAGTTGATTATCAACAATTGTTAGCTATCAACGGCTAAATTTTGAAACGCTACTCTCAATATCTCATATTAACGATTAGGAGCCCTAACTCTTCATTCAAACAAACTTTTAAATAATAATTTACATCTCCTTTGTTTTGTTTTGTTTTTTTGTTTTTTGTTTTTTTTTTCCAACGTAGACAAGGATGTATTTAATTTAAAAATAACAATTAGCTTTGAGCGGTCAGTGGGGCGGCTAGCTGTAAGCAACTAGCTATTTATTAATTTTGTGATTGCGAATAATTATAAAGTGTTTAGTTATTCCACAATTGAAATTATATTTATATTGTAAAATGAGGAATAATGATATTATTTTAATAATATGCAAATTAATAATTTAACATTACACATAAATATAATAATAAAAATAACTACATATTTTAATTAATTATACTTAATTATGTGAATCTATATAGATATTAAAATATATTCAAAAATTAAAATAATGATATATATTTTTTATTTAGTGATAAGTATTTTCATAGATGGACTTAAAAATAGTAAAAGTATTAAGTCCTTTTTGTTTGAGAGCTTTTGTCTTCTTCACCTGAAAACATAAAGTCGACTTTTTTAAGTCCTAGGTTTCCCCTTTTTGGGATTTGTTTTCTGTTTCCTTCCATTAGTTTGACGTCTTTTGTTTCTTCTTTTGCTTGGTCTTTTTGTCCTCCCATCTCTTGTTTCTTTTCCTTTTTTTTTTAAATTTATGATTTCAACTGTCCTCTGAAACAAGTTCATTAATGCTAGGAATTGGTCCTTGCTTTCTTTGGTTTTCTTCTTTCAAATAAGTTCCTTTAATGACGGCTGCCTCTGTAGATATGGCTACTGACCCTGGTGACTAAATTGATAAAAACACCATAATTAATCCAACAGAGATTGAAGGAGAAGAGATTGAATTCTCTATAAATGGGCAGGATGCATTGGCCTTGCTTGACTCCTCTTTATATGTAGCTAGGAAATTATAGACTAATCGTCCCTTCAATTTGGCATTTTACTCGACACAATGCGAAATGCATAGAAGACAAAACATGGTGTTATAATAAAGGAAAGGAAAAAATCTATTACTATTTCAATTCATCAGTGTTAAGGATAAAAAAGATGTGTTAGCAACTTAGTCATGGCATTTTGATAGAAATTTATTTGTCCTGCAGGAAGTGTTAGGTATAGAACAACCTTCAACCATGGAAATTCATCATTATACTTTATGGAAGCCAGCATATGATCTGCCTCTCAAATGTATGATAGAACAAATGGCCACACAAATTCAAACAAGGAGGGAGAATTTTTATCTTGGGATAAAGAGGAAGAATCTAACTGGGGCAGATTCTTACTATTCAAAGTTCACTTTAATCTTACCAAACTATTACAAAAAGGAACAAGTATTAAGATTAATGAAACTTCTATCTGGGTGCCTTTCAAATTTGAAAGTCTGCCTACTTTTGTTATAATTATAGAAGATGTGGTCACTAGTGCAGTATTGTGAGAAATTGAATGATGAAGACGATGAGACCACTATTGTTTATGGCTATGGAGACTTTCTTTGAGCCTCCTCACTACGTTGCTACTTGCAAACTCTAATAATTGGACCCTTTTTCTATTTGCCTATGGCAAAACCACCATCAAACCAGTTTGGAGATCCATTGCTGATACCATAGACAACCAACACCCACTAGCTGACGTGGGCATAATCCCAAAATTCAAGACCCACTGCCATGTATTTGGCTATCTGGAAATAATAATACTTAATTAACGAATCCAATACTTAACTAACCAATCCAATGGAGTAAGTCATGTAGGAGTTGGGGAAAATGGGACTTGTATGTGCATCAACTATGCCAACATTGCAGCAACCATCAAGCAAGAATTAGGCCTCATAATCAACCCATAACCTTTCCTAAAACCCCAACTGTTCAAAACCTCATATTAACACAGTGATCTTATTCAACTTTTCTGTCTAATGAGCAATCTCATCATATAAATTCCCAATCTTTGTTTTTAGATGACCATCTATTCAATACAAAGAGTTGATCTATTGTAACACTTCAAATTTTGAATTTCAACAAACAATCAATCCTTCTTCTTGATGAGTCATTAATCACATAGATTGCCCTCTCAAATATTTCAGGAACAATCCATTTGAAAAATTTGCATTTACATCTTATCTACATAAAACTCATAAGAATTAAAAAAACAAAACTATGTGCAGCAATTCTTGCATTTCATAGACAATTTTAACAAAATATAAAATGAATTTTTTCAACTATATGCGCATACCTTGAACTTAGGATGCCCATCAAATTCATCAATCAATGATATGTGTAATGAAGCTCTTAACCCACATTTGAAATAATGAATTTCTGGTTCATATATGCGTGACTGAACACCAAAATTCATCTTTAACCTCGACTCGATGATAAAGACGATGAAGTTGCCATTCATTATCACCTTCCAACTTGTAGGTTTAGCACTATACTTTTTCTAATTTGGAAAAGTATTAGTTTCTAGGATTCATTGATTATATTTTGGGATTTTTCTTCCTATTATAGTCATTATCACTCATTTTAACTGGGGTCCATATATGATTTTATGGATTCTACAAAATGGTTGTTAACTTCATAAGCAAAGCACATGCCTAAGTAAGCCTTTAAATTATTATAAAATCATCCTTAGGGGTATATTTGAACCAAATAGTCTTTCAAGCCCTTAGTTGAACTTTTTGGAAAAGTTCAGGTCCCGATTGGGCCTTTCCTCCTAAAAGAATTTATCAGTTATTAGAAGAAAATGATGAGGAGCTTTTTAGTGGATGCAATCAATAAAGACAACTCTCATTTATATTAGATATATTTCATAAAAAGTATTTACACAGATGGAGCAATCATTCTTTCAAGGGATTAACTAAATACATTAAGGGCAACATTGCTAGAAGCAGATAAATTGTTGAAAACTCCTAATAAAATAAAAAAAATAATGGGTGAATTAGGCCTTGGCTATGATAAGATCCATGTTTATCCTATTTTTGTTGTATGTTATTATGGATGGATAAGGCAAATGGCTAAGTATGTTCATTTGTGGTGCTTTTAAATGGGCAGATGGAAAGAATTATGATTTTGGATCCTCTAGATTAAAAAGGAAGTGCAAGAAAAAAGCAAAAAAGATATTATAATGGTTTCCATTGACGCTAAGTCTTCAAAGATTTTTCATGTCTTCACATCATCCTTGATGAGATGGCATTTTAATGGACACAAGGATGATGGATATTTGAGGCATCCTACATATTCTTGAGCATGGAAAGAGTTTGATGCTCATTATAAGGATTTCTAAAAAGATGCTCATAATATCATGCTTGTGTTAGCAAATAATGAGTTTAATCCATTACAATCAATGAATGTTGTACACAGCACATAGCCAATTATTTTAACTATATATAATTAGCCTCCATGGTTTTGTATGAAACAACCTTTAATTTCATTGACTTTGCTTATACTTTGACTAGAGTCACTTGGAGACAAGATAGATGTTTTGATGTCACCTTTGATTGATGAGTTAAATGACATTATGGACTAATGGAATAGGAGCATATGATGCTTATGCCAAAAGTGCCTTTTAGTTGTATGTGGCCTTGATGTGGACTATTAACTATTTTCCTAGTTACAACATGCTATGTTGGTGGAATATAAAAAAATAGATATGCATGTTCAACTTTTGGTATCAATACTTGTTTGAAGTAGTTATATAAGAGTGGTAAGTTTTGTTTTATGGGTCATCGTTGATTTTTGCCTTTTAACCATTCTTTCAGGCATGATAAAAAGAATTTTAATAGCACAAAATAAAGAAAACCAATATCAATTCCCACTATTGGTTTTGTTGCGTGAGTGAAATTAAATGGTGAAGTAACTATAACAAGTGGGGTTGAAAGAACTGTTAAAATGACTGATAGGTGGAAAAAGAAAAACATTTTTTCACTTTACCATATTAGGAGTTTAATATGTTTTGACATAATTTTGATGTGATATATATTGAGAAAAATGTATGTGATAATATAATAGGCACATTATTGAACTTGGATGAAAAAACAAAAGACAAATTAAATGCTCTTTTAGATCTCAATGATATAGGTATATGAAGTGACCTGTTCTCAGTTGAGTTTTATAATGCAAAGATGTTATTGTCATTTGCTTGTTATACTTTATCCCCCAACATAGAAAGATCATATGTTTAGAGTGTTAGTGCTGGATAGTTATTCCTCTCATATCTCAAGATGTGTAAAATTAAAAAAATGCAAAATAGTTGGATTGAAAAGTCATGATTGTCATATTATGCATGATTTGCTCCCTTTAGCAGTGAAGGGTTCTTTATCAAATAAGGTGAGTACATTGATAATTGATTTACATTTTTATTTTCGAGAATAGTATTCTAAAGTTTTGAAAAAAAGTTGCATAAAATAGCTAAAGAAGCAAATAGGAGTAATACTTTCTTGTTTGGAAAAAATTTTTCCACCTTCATTTTTTATTATAATGGTGCATTTGGTTTTTCATTTGTCCACTAAAGCAAAGTTAGCTGGACCAGCTCATTCTCGCTGGATGCAACCAATGGAAATGTATAATTTATTTTATTATTTTGATGGCATTATAAGCTTTGTGGTATGATATTTTGATTTTTTATTTATTAAATTTAGACACTTATTGATATTGAAGTCTAATGTGAAAAATAGAGTAAAAACTAAAAGTTCGACTGCAGAGTGGTGCATAACAAATGAAACTGTAATACATTACTCTATATATTTTCAAGATGTTGAGACCAAGTTCACTAGACCACCAAGAAATGATGATGATAATGCTTTTGACCATGTGCTTGTCCAAAATGCTCAATTGCTTATTATGCGAGGTCTACGGTTGGTAAGATATCAAATGTGCTGCTTGATGATAAAACCCTATTGCAAGCACATCTTTATGTGATGTATAATTGTTGTTATATCTCTTTATTTATGGAGTATGTATTAAAACTTTTAGTGTGTTTTTGTTTATTTTCTTAGGTGATTTTATTCGATTTGCAATATAAATATAATAATTAATCTTATATATTTTTTACAGTGAGCATCGAGCCATGATCAAGAGAAATAATCATATGGCATATTGCAATCGTTGACTTTCTCAAGTAAAGATAGAAAGACTGCATTATTCAACATTTTATAAGTGGTTCACTCTCATTTAAGTATAAATGGTTATTTATTTTATCTTTCAGTTACAACTTGAAGGACCAATTTAATACTTATATCTTTATGTTTCTTAAATATTATTTTATAAAATTATATTTATTAACATGTGTTAATCACTTATCATTTAGGTAGAAAGATCATCTGAACTTAAAAATCCATTATTCATATGACCATGTTAAATGGCTAGCTTGATGTCTAAATAAGGTGGCAAGATGTTTCAAAGGATATATCGTCAAAGGTGTAAGGTTTCATACTAAGGATAGAGAAAAAAAATGAGAAAAACAAAGAACAATGGTGTCATGATCATGACAAAGATGTCATGTTTATAGAATGAAGTTGCTTATTATAGTGTGTTAAAAGATATAAATGAGTTGAATGATTTTGAAAATTTTAAAGTTGTACTTTTTAAATGCGATTAGTTTAATGTGGAGCGAGAAAGAGGAGTAAAAGAAGACTCGCTGCTTATTATGGTGTGTTAAAAGATATAAATGAGTTGAATGATTTTGAAAATTTTAAAGTTATACTTTTTAAGTGCGATTGGTTTGATGTGGAGAGAGAAAGAGGAGTGAAAGAAGACTCGCTTAGATTCATACTTGTAAATTTCTCAAAGTTGACTCATATAGGTGTGAATTTAAAGGGTGTACCATTTATTTTGGCATCATAATTACTAGAAGTTTTTTTTAAATTCGAGATGTATTACAACTGGATTAGCATATTATTATCCTAACAAAATCTCATAACTTATACGAATTGAGTGATGAGTTAATATTTGATTCAAATAATGACCCATTATTGAATAATGCTAAAATGATTGAAAAATATAATGATGAATAAATTATCGAAATTAATTGGGCAAGAATGACTTAGAACGCACAGCTATTAATGTAAAAGATGAAATAAAAAAAACTAATGATGAGTGATAACAAGAGTACATTTAATTATTGTGAGGTGTATTTTTTTTTTTTTATACAATGATAGTTATTTTTTTTTTATTGGATTGAGATGCAATTTAACATTCAAATTATCACATTTTGATTAATCGTAGAAGTGATATTTGTAATATATAAAGTAATATTTGTCACAAATGTTATATATTATAGTAATATTTGTCATAAATATTATTTTTTTACTTAGCGACAATTGGAAAAAATAAAAAAAATATTATTACAAATAATAATTAACAACAACTGAAAAGTGTCAAAAGAAATGTTATAATCAATAAAAAATATAGTGATATTTCTTATAAAATGTCACAACAAAATGTTACAAAAGTGAAACTATAGTAACATTTGTAATAAATATTGATTTAGTACAAAAAAATTAAATGTTGTAAGATAATAATTTATTGATATTTTAAAAAAAATTGCTTATACTTCGCTTTTATATTTTTTAGCGACATTTGCGAAAAATATTATTTTTATAATTTCACAATACACTTTTTTTTTTTTTTGTTGTAGTGGTGAGAAATGAGTTCTTAGGACAATAATTTTTTTTTTAAAGTTTTGTAGGACCTATTATTTAATTTGTAGTAAAATTACAATTTTTTATAATTATTTTTAAACTATGATATTTTTATTTTATTATTTATTGAGAAATTATTTAATGACTTTGCTATATATGAAAATATTACACTTCCTCGTATTCAAATAAGGTTCATCTCCCATATGTATAGGTAATAATTATATAAATCTGAGTATAAAGTACACTATTTTCTTATGTATCGAATGTGTTAAAAAATCTCTGTTGTTTATTTCAAAAGTTAAAAATTCTAGGGTTTTAAAAAAAAAAAAAAAAGCATTGCGTATTATAGCTAAAAATTAGCAAGATAAATTTTAAAATGCAATCCTACTCCTCTTGTTATTAAAAACCAATCCAAGCAATAGGGATGTTTATCGTTCGGTTTAGTTAATTTAGAGTAAATATTTTTAATCAAATCAATAAAATTGATTTTTAAATACTTTAATTCTTAACCGACAAAGTAATACTAAAAAATACTTCAACTCTTTAATTGGTTTGACAAAAATAATAAATAAATAAATAAAAGAAAAAATTTGAAGAGATCATAGAAATTTAATAAATATTAAAATAAAATTATATTATCAAATAAACAATCAACCTTATCAATACTATAAAAAAAATATAAATTCCAAGTTGTATAATTGAAATTTTATAATATAATAATAATAAAATTAAAATGAAATATCCCCAAAATTAAAAAGATCAAAATAATAGCATAAAAATTCTTTAAAATATAGAAATTCAGTAAATATTTATAACTTTTAAAAAATTTAAACATTGCATATTATTGGTTTGGTTTCATCTAATTGGACTTTCATTTTCTTAAATTAAAACCAAACAAAAAATTTATAAAAATTATAATACCATAATCAACCATGAAACAACATAAACTATGGATTTTAATTTGGATTGAATTGAATCAATTCGATTTGATCGGTTTTGTTAATTTTTGTGCAGCCTACAAAACAACAATGAGACTTTCTTTGATTCTTCTTTAATTAGATATTATTTGATATGTGGTAAATAATTTAAAAAAGTAGAACTTTTTGATAAGTAGAAAAATTTGATTTATTTAATAGCTATTAATGAAAAAATTCTTGAAAAATAGGATTTTTGTTTCCTAAGTTTAAGAGAAGTACACTTCTTTAAGGTGTAAGAAAGTTAAATTTAATAATTAACATATATACTCTCTATTAAAGGAGAATAGATAAATAGAGCTACCTAGCTAGGTATTTTGACCTTTATATTATTAAAGTCAAATATAAAAAATTTATTTTTCATAAAGTTATCTACAAATTAAATATATAATTATTTATACTTTTTAAAAAATAACTTACTGAAAAGTTTATTCCCTGAAATTTCTTGGAAGTAAGTATAGAATACCAAACAATACTTGAGATTATATTGGATTAGTTTAATATTTTATAACTCATGGGCTAAAGCAGTTCTAGTCCAGCCCAAAATCTAATGGTCCGGCCCACAATCAAACACCTTAGTCACACTCTGCTCTCCGTCTTCCTTTTTCTGTCTTGAGATCGAAGAAAACTCGCAGTTTTAAGAAGCTAAAACCTCACACAAATACATACACATAACAAAGAAGTAAAATCAAGGGGTAAAACGATGAGCAGCATAGGAACAGGTTACGATCTCTCAGTCACTACTTTCTCTCCCGATGGCCGTGTTTTCCAGATCGAATATGCTGCCAAAGCCGTCGATAACAGCGGGTATCTTCTTCTTCACTATCTTCTTGTATTATATTTTCTGTTTGTTTCCCGAGAAAAATTACTGTGCCAAACTATTCTTTCTCTCCTGTTTTAATTATAAGATTTGATTTTAAAGTAGGCTCAGTGAAAGCTAACGCAAACCTTCAGCAGCATTAGGGTTTTTTTCTAGTCATGTGCGATTTTTTATTTTTAAGTTTTTTTGATTTTGCAGTACTGTTATTGGAATCAAGTGTAAGGACGGGATTGTTATGGTAAATTTAGTTATTCTGTTTTAATTATAAGATTTGGAATTTTTACATGCATTTTAGAATTGTAATCGTAATCGTAATTTTGTTTTGGAATTTAGGGTGTGGAGAAACTTATAGCATCTAAAATGATGTTGCCGGGTTCCAATCGGAGAATCCACTCTGTTCATTCGCATTCTGGCATGGTACTGTTTTGCTATTTCCCTTTAGGTTAATTTAGATTTTTAGGCTATTTGAAGTTTTGTTGACTCAACAGATGGGCCATCATCTATGTAGTTGTGGTTAATTTTGGTTGTTTTGGTTAATGCTGATTGAAATTTTGGGAAAGTTTGGGATTATGATGGATTGAAATGCATTTAGGAGGGACATAGAACTATGGTGAATGAAAACTTGACATATGTGATTAGTCTCATTTGTTGGATTTCGAAAAGGAAAAAACTTAATGCTAGTCTTCTAACCTAATAGACATTTTATGTAACTTATATACGTGTGGCTTGTGGCATCTTTCTAATTAAGTTCTTGTACGTGTTTGTGTGACGTAATTTTTTTTTGAAGCATGTAAATAATTGCCTAACTGGAGTACACTTTAATGATGTTTGTTGTGCAAATACTACTTGATAATGTACCTATTTCTGTTTTTTCTATATTCATTACTTGCTTTGGTACCTGAATACTGTTCTCCATTGTTCATAAAAGAAATATGCGGCGCAGTTTGCAAAATATTAACTGTTTTGCAATGCTTTTGGGTCGTAGGAATAAATACAAAGTCACCACCACTCCAGTAATGACTCACTATAATATGTTCTCCCACTTAAAACTTATAAGTACAATGAGATCAACATGCATTTTTTAATGGTTCTCTCTCAAAATGTGTAAACCACATCTCTATTATGCTCCCATTCAAATAAAGCATAAGGGATAGAAGAGTGGAAATAACTCTTGTTTTTAATTAAATTCTCAGATTGGAAGTAATACTTCAAGCAAAGGTAAGATGCCATTCAAAGCACATATAAAGACCTGCTATGTGCTCGGGCATTTATTTACTTACCATGAGCCTTGAATATAAGGCTAGCCCTTATGTTGTTATGTTTTGAATTATTCCTTATATATATGTAATGATCAACTTGGTTAGGTCTTAAAGTCCAACAATTTGAGCAAGAATGTTACATTGTTTGTGCATTTTATGCTTCTGATTCTCTCTCTCTATCTGTTTATCTTCAAATATTAGGCTGTTGCTGGTTTAGCGGCTGATGGTAGACAAATTGTTGCAAGAGCAAAGTCTGAGGCAACCAATTATGAAAGGTTTGTTATTCGAACCATATATCTTGTTTCTTATGCTAAAACCTACTTGAATACTTGAAAGAAAATGTTAGATAGTTGCAAGCTTTGGTTCTGGTTACCATTCTAGCAATGTATACAGTTTGGGGTAGGCTGCAACCCTGACTCTTGTTGCTCATTTTACATGGGCATCTATTCTTGAATATACTATTGTAAATTTTCTTGTGCCCCAGGTCTTGCTAAGCTTAAGTTTTTTATTTTTTTCCTCCCTGATTGTTAGCGTTTATGGTGAATCCATTCCTGTGAAGGAACTTGCTGAACGCGTTGCTAGTTATGTGCATTTATGCACCCTCTACTGGTGGCTTAGGTAAAGAAAGCAGTTATATTTAGATTGTGCATTTCTGGCTCAACTTTTCTCACTTCAGAAAAAGTACATAAAAGTTGTTAATGCTACAGGCCATTCGGTTGCGGGGTAATTCTTGGTGGATATGACAGAGATGGACCACAATTATACATGGTTGAGCCATCTGGCATATCATATGTGAGTTGATTTGCCCTTAGTAAAGCTATATCTTTTTTTTTTTTTTTTTTTTTTTTTTTTGTTTTTTTTTGCTATATAATTTTCTATTGATTTGTTGATAATTGCCATCACTTGGTAACTATTTGATAGTTGTGTTCTTTGGAGTTTCTTACAACTTGTATTTGTGTTTCCAAAAAAATAAAAAAAAAATGATATAGAGATATTTTGGCGCTGCTATTGGGAAGGGAAAGCAAGCTGCTAAAACGTAAGTTATTACTTTCCTTTTTCCTGATGGTGAATTTAGTTAGCCAAATTATCATAGTGTTTATCATATGGTAACAATAATTTTGTGCTTACACATGTATGCTTCTTTTTTTTTTTTTTTTTTTTTTTTTTTTTTTTTTGTTGGTGGGGGGGGGGGGGGGGGGGGAGGGGGGAGGAGGTTAAAGTTTCTTGTTAAATTTGGCAGATAATGATGTACACTGTGTTATTGAAGTATATGAATTCGGGTGAAATATTCTCATATCAAGCTAGTTATTGAACTAAGATAGCAACATGCTTGTTTTACTTGCAACACATTCCTTTGGTTGTCATATTAAAACTGCATATTCTCATATTTTGCATGGATTCGTTTTTCATTTCTAATTATTCAATGAATGCTGTGGACAGAGAAATTGAGAAGTTGAAGCTTTCTGAAATGACATGCCGGGAAGGGGTTATTGAAGTAGCCAAAATGTAAGGGTTGCCTCCTGCTACACTGGATAACCTTTTTTCCTTTTTTCCTCTCTTTTTTTGAATTATGTGGGATTCCATGAGTGTTTCTGGTTGATTGTTTCTGTTCTTTTGTCCTCCATATCTTTCTCTCTCAAATTCCTTTTGATTCCTATTTTCTTCTCAAATAAATTGTGTTTGTTACAGTCAGGAAATATGAATGCAGGAACTTATCTTAATTTTCAATGCTACAAGCTAAATCATTTAAAAATTCATTAGAAGATCTCGAAAGGTTGGCTTTATAATCTTTTGTTTATTTGCAATATCCTAAGTTGAGAATATATGAATGAGGGAAAAAAAAAGAAAATTACGTTCTTTTAAAACAAGAAAAAATATTTAAGACTTGACCCAAGCTGAAGATACCTCAGTTTTTTCCTTTTCATGCTATTAATATTTAATTAAAATCCTTTTCATCTTTTCTCTTCTTAAGTTCGTTTTTGCTGAGTGATGCCTGTCAAATGAGGATCCATTATAAAAACAGAATAATTTGGCAGTTTTGCATAGAGTGGTTAGCTTTATATTTCAAACCTCTAGGCTAATGATTGCAAGCCCAAACATTTATCATCATTGAAACATTGAGCTCTCATTAGCTTCATATTCTATGTGAATTTATGTGCTTGTGTACCAGTACTTTATTACTTCTTTCTTTTTTTTTGCCAAAGCAGTACTTTATTACTAGTGCTTCATGTGTTTTAATTTTTCCATTTTGTTTGAGCAGCATTTACAAGGTGCATGATGAAGCAAAGGACAAGGCCTTTGAACTGGAAATGAGTTGGGTTTGTGATGAATCAAAGAGACTGCACCAGAAGGTAATTTCTGGTTCCCTTTCTTTGTTGACCATGTCTGTGGTAAGAGCAGAAACATTAAAAATGGAGGGGTCTACTTTGTTTGAATGATAGTGTTTCTACTTTGTTTGAATGATAGTTTCACTACAGAAATGCCTCAGTTGCTCAGGCAGTTGAAGCAATTTGTTGCAAGTTATGGCATTTGCAATCCAATATTTGGATGCACTATTTTACATAATTTTCTTTAAAATTAAAATAGAAAAAAGGATACTAGTTGTGCTAGTATGTGCGCAAACACGGACCATTGGTGATGGAGGATGAGACTTTTGGTATTTGTATTCCAATATTTGGATCCACTACATAACATTGCTAAATATTTATCATTATTATGGGACTTTCAGGTTCCTGATGGACTCTTAGAGGAAGCCAAGGCTGCTGCCAAGACTGCACTTGAAGAAATGGATGCTGATTAATGCTTCATAGAGCTGGAAATCTGTTTTTTGGAGATATGGTTGCTGGAATTTCCTTGTCAGAATCTGAATGGGTTGGGTTTATGATTGGCAGACTTCATGTACAATTAGTATGCATGGATATGCCTGCAATTCTTGTGTGGTCAACATGTGCTTGATTTGAGCAGGCGCGTTTTTAGTTATCTTAAGGAACGACCAATGAAATTATTTTCAGTTGTACTTATGTTTCGCTTCTGAAATTGCAGGGAACATGTTTATTAATCTTTTATTGGAGAATGAAATAGTGGGTCATTTCTTAGCACCACTTAAATTCATTTATTAGCTCTTTCCTTTTATGTTTTAAGTCCATCTATTATCTCAAGGTCAATTATTTGAAATAATTGTGAATTTGAATTGGAGTTTCTGAGTATAAAATTATATAAAATACGGGATAATAATAAATTTGGCATCACAATTTAGTAGAATTGGATAATTGAGTGTTTAAACTTTTGAAAGTATCAATCGGGTGATTTTTTTTTTTTTATAATAAAATTATTTTATTAATCTTCTAAATGAGGAAAACATGAAATAGAATTGCCAACTATCCACGAGCTAAAAGGTGTACCTGATACATTAAGAGAAAGGACCTAGGCAGCAAAATCCCACGCCATGATTTCAAAGTACAAAAAACACACTGGCAGACCCAAAACTAAGGGATGAAGCAACAGAAATTAAGGCAGACCAGGAGCTGTTGCTAAAACTAAGCCACTAGATACACCTGATCTTGCAAGACAATCTGTTGTCAAATTGGCTTTACGGAAAATGTGGGAAATCTTGATGGAGGTGGGCATAGAATTAAACCAACACTTCAATTTTATGAGGAGTATCCCAAAACTTCCATGGATATTTGTCACAGGGACCGTTAACCCAACCAACTGCATTAGAGTCAGATTCAATTTCAAGATGAACATTGTTTAGAGAGCCTTTAGAGTTCGAAAGCTCCAAAGCTTTTAAAATAGCAATCAATTCAGTTTTGTTAAGAGTCTTGAATACCGATGAAACAAGAGAAGATGGCCATGAAGTTACTACTATGGTCTCTGAGAATGCCACCCCCACCAGCTGGGCTTGGTTTTCCATATATTGATGCATCTACATTCCATTTGATGCAAGGGCTTGTTGGAGGAACCCAGGAAATAATTGGTCTTGACAGCTGCTCTTTTTCACAGTTCTTAAAAAAATCGGAAAACATTAAAACCTGATTTACTGAGCAAGGAAAGGTGGGGTCCATTGCTTCAGTCCAATGGGATACTCGAATAAGGATCAGATCAAAGAGCTTTTTTTGATTAAGAACTGAGTTGTTGAAGATAATATTATTCCATTCAATCCATAGAGACCATATTACTGAGAAGAAAATTGATCTCCAGATTTTATTTTGAAATTTGGCTTCAAGGCAGAAGCTGTCCCATTGTTCAAAGAGATCAATAATTGTGCATGGCATGCATAAAGATAAATTCCACCAAGGAAAGAGACTGCACCAAATTTTCCAGGACCAAAAGCAATGAAGAAATAAGTGATTAACTTCTTTAGGGCTCGAATTACAAAAGGGGTAGATATTAAGCGAGGAGTATAAAATTCCTTTTCGCATTAGGGAGGCTCGAGTGCTAACTCTGCCTAGAAGAACCACCCAGACAAATAGCTCAAGTTTGGGAGGAGAAATGCTTTTCCAACTTGAGGCCAACAGGGGACTGATAAATCAAAAGAGTAGTTGATTACAAAATGAATGCTAAGCAATCGAGTGTTATTCTCAAGTCGTGGACGAGAGAGAATTAAATATAATAATTGTAGGCTTTTACTGCCTGTTGACATGGAAAATTCATGCTACATTTTTAAATAATATTAAATTTAATATAATAAAAATATTAAAATTTAAAATTATATTTTTCAGTAATAAAAAAAAATATTGTAATTATAAAGTAAAAAATTAAATAAAGAATAATGGACTTAGATCTAATCGTCTTCATATATTAAAACTTAGAACTAATCTTGCAAAGGCAAGAATCATCATCTTCTCACCAACGGCTCATGGTTGCCCAAGGGCTAAGCCTTCGCTGTCGCTGGTCTACACCACCAGTATCCCTGCAACAATAGAAGCGGCCTCATCCTCAGAAGTGGAGGCTTCTCTAACTATTCACAAAATTTCTCTTTTAAACTCCTCTTTCTTTCTTATTCAACCAGTCTCCCACTTCAATTTGCACAGCAAATCCTGCAACACAGTTCTCAAATGGCCGATTCTCTACAATTTCCCCTTCTTTACATTCAAATTTTACTCCTAATTCAACACCTTCACAAGTTTCTCTATTTTGACCATTTCCATTAAAACCAAACCCACAAGCACATCTCTATTAAATCTAACTAAAGCAACTTTGCGTTTTCTCGAATTCTCTTCGAGCAAGTAGAATAGAGTAATGATTCAAGAATTGAAAACCCATTAGCTTTCAAAACCAATTCTTGAAAATCACTATTAGTGTTAAAATTGCCCTACATCATTACTATTTCTAGCATTTCGAAATGAATTCTATCCAAATTCATTTAATATAGTATTAGAGTCTCTATTTTAAAATTTTATTTTGATTGAATTTCTTAATTTACTAATTTTGATAATGTAAAAAAAAAAAAAAGTATAATAATCCATTTTTTTTTTAACAAATTATTATTTATTATTTTTTTATTAATAATTTTTTTTTATAAAGCCACCTTATCATTAAAAATCATGTCATTCAACTTCTCTTTTGTTCCATATTTTATTTTTGGATATTTTTTTATTTTAACCTTCCCTAACTTTATATTTTAATTTTCTTCTATTAGCCTCTCATTCTTAGCTTTTTTTTTTTATTCTAGATTTTTTATTCTTACTTTAGTTTGACTTAATTCATAATTACACATCCCTTGCACCAAATACTATCACTAATCAACCTTTTATTTACTATATCTTATTCCATTTTTTTGGCCATTTGGAAAGATCACTTTGAAGTCCAATCATAGTGTTATTTCTCTTTTGATTTTATGACACCCGTATTCTTATTTTTTCACTTTATTAGCACTTTGTTTATGCGTTTGATTCAAATTAATTCTTAAAGATTTTAAATATTATAATGTCATATGACACTTATATCCTTTACTTTGTCATTTTGTTAGTTTATTGCATAAGTGTTTGATTCAAAGTGATTCTTAGAAATTTCATATGTTCTACTTTCACTTTTTTAGAGTTATATTGACATGATTTTAATGTCAGAGCCAGTTTTAGAGGAGTGCTCATATGCAAATATTTTACATTTGGAGCAATTCATATCATATTTCAATATCGTTGGATTTTTTATGAAATTAATATAATGTCAATATTTGTCAAGATAATTATTTCTCTTTATTTCATGAAGATTTTTATGAAGAAGTTTAAATATATGCAATATTCTTATGATAGGTTTTTAAGAGTTAGTATGCAAATTCAAAATTGTTTCGAGGTAATACTCTTGAGTTTGAGAGGGGATGTTAATGTATATTTCTAATTAGTGTATTAGTCTACCTATTTAGGACAATTAAAGGCATATTCCTAATTTATTTACCATTTTAGGATCTCTTAATCTTCCTATTCTATAATTTTTATTTTGTATAAATATATTAGTTTATTCTTATACTAAATAAACATAATATAACATATAATAATAAACAATTCTTTATCTTCTTATGTTTCTTTATCTTCTTTATTTTAAGTTGGTATCAGAGCTCAAACTAGGTTCCTGTTATGCACTTCTTGTATCCGTCATGTGGATCGTCCATTATTAAATTCTAAATTCCACATGTGCTTCTTGATACGGGCTCAGTATTCAATTTTGCCACATGCTAGTCGAACCTACCACTTGTCAAGGGGTGGTATTAGAATTGTCTTACATCGCTAACTTAGTAACTTGTTATAGTGTATATAATGTGGATTAGGCACCCTCTTCCTTTGAGTTAGCTTTTAGGAATGAGTTGTACTTAAACCCATTTAACAATCAGGTTAAAACCCTCAATTTCTCCTCTTCAGATTCAAACTCTGTTTGTTGACTGATCTTTACAAGATTTTTGAACAGTTTCTCAATCAATATAGGCTTGAACTTCAACTTCAATAGAGAATGCCACTTGGTAAATTCTATAATTGGTGATTTGGCGATGAAGGAGGGATTTAAGACTATAACCATGGGATCTTTTGTGCTTTTGGAGTTGGGTTTTAAGGGTACATAATAAATGAGAGAGCTTGAAAATTTTTGGGTCAGTAGATAATATGGAGTCTGCTTCAATTTGAAGCTCGCAATGGTGGGTTGGGGATTATGGGTTATGAAGATTGAGTTGTTTTGTAGATATTTTAAAGGTTTTCTGGAAGCTTCTAACATTTGTAACAAACGGTGATTGTCATCTTTAACCTCTGTCTGTTCCATTGCTGCTCATATAATGAGCCCGAAACATAGTGAGCTGGGTTTCCATAGCCATGTATTCAATTAAAACCACTATGGGTTTATCTTCTAAACCCACATCTGGATTTCATTTTGAAACTCAGATCTGAGTTTGATTTTTTTTTTTTGAAACTGGAAAACTTTCATTAAATAGCAGAAAAAGCATCAGGAACTATCGGAGCTCCAATACACGATGGAGGCTCATTCCAAACAGACAGATTAGCATTACAAGGAGCAGGCGAGCTAACACATGAGCTGCTTCATTTGCTAACCTAGGAGCAAATTGAACAGCAAAATTGACACCTTGAGCTAACAAAAACAATCTTGTATGATTAAACCAAATTCAAATGATTCCACAGCCTTAAACACCACTGCATCTGCCACAACTTTCGCGTCCATTTCAAAAATAGCATTCTGCGTACCAAGATTCAGCAACCAGCATATTCCTTCACGCAAGCCAAGAGCTTCAGCTTCCTTGGCGCCAAATAGACCAGTGATAAGTTTAAAGGAACACACCACCATTCCACTTCTGTCATCTCACACTAACATGCCAATGCCTATAAACCTGCTACTACTAAATAATGCAGCATAAACATTGCATTTGAGGATACCAACTGGGGATTTTATCTACAACTGAGACCTGTTAATAACTAGTCCAGTTTTTATAGCCTTCACCCGTTTAGCTCTTGCAGCTACCCGATCATAAAGTAATGATAAAGCAGAATGCACCATGTGGTTTGGAGACTGATACTGATCAGTCCACAATTTGGCATTTTTTGCGCCATATATTCCATATAATAACACTAATCTTGCCAACAGTAACCGCGTCACACGATTTAAGCAGAGCAAAAAAACCGTTCTTTAATTTTAATTTCTTAATTTCATTCTAAGTATAAATTGAGGAAGGGATAAATTAGTCATTTCCTCTGAAATTAACTTTTAAAGTATAATTTATTTTCTAACAAAAAATATTAAAAAAATTTAATCCACGTTAAAAAAAATAATCTAATAACCAGTTATAACATTTAATTGTAATTTTTTACAGATTCATAAACTCAATTGGAATTTTTAGAAGTTTAGATATTCAATTGTTCAATTTTACTAAGTTGGAATACCAAATTTGTTATTATCCCTATAAAATTCACTTGATATAAAATTTCAAATATTCTTTCATGATTCTTCAAAAATAATTCCTTGCTTTGAATTTGGACTTGAAACTAGACAATCATCAATATTTTTGTTCACCAAAGCCTATATTTGTGTGTGCTCTCTATACATCTACGAACTCCATTTTGCACCACGAAATTAGTTAGGACAAAAATCTAATTAGTTTCAAAGGTCTAGAATTTTACATGTTTAATTTCTGGGTAAATTATTTGAAAGGTTGATGTTTTATCTAACATAAATTCTAGTTCTTGCCGATAAAAAGAAAAGTATAGCAATTCTAATCTTGGATCACTTTTTAGCTAAGAGCCTATAAGAATGAAATAATATAAAAAAATATTTGATTTAATGATATTGGAGTAGTTATTATGACTGTGATTTTAAGATTAAACCCCAATAAAAAATAACAAAATGTATTAAAAAATAAATGTACTTTTAACAAAATCACTATTTTAGTAGATTAAATATTTTTTCCCACTTAAATGTAGTCTACCAATAATTGTATATATAAATTAAAATCCCTTCCTCCATTGCTTAAAAACAAAGATCCTATTTGTTTTTTAAGAATGGAATATAAATACAATTTGTTATATCTTTTAATTAAAATTTCAAATTACTTTATAATAAGATTTGTTAAATCAAAATTTAATATTATAAATACTCATTTACTTTCACTTTTTTATATTTATATATGGGGATTTATACCATGGACTTGAGACAATGTAGCATCGTGATCCTAGGTCTTAAACACACCATTTCATTTAAAAAAAATTTCAATTTTTAAATAACGACTTTCTTGTTATTCTCGCTGATGAAATTGTTTCTCTCTTTATGAAGGTTGAGGTTGATTTGTTCTTCTTCAAAATGCTTTGATTTATCTCTTCTTTTTCTTATTCAAGTTGTTTCTCTCTTCTTCTTCTTCAATTTTCTTGCAAAATCTTCGATTTGTTTGTTATTTTGTGAGTTATTTCATTCTCTGTGTGAAAATTTTCAGCATTTTTTGTTTGTTGGAAGTTTGATTGTTTAATTTTTTACGTTTTTGGGAAGAGGCACATATATAGTTTGATACATGGAGAAAATTTTGGATTTTAGAGTTGAAAATTGTGTATCAGTAGCTAAGTTTGCTATTGATTCATTTGCTATTTAGTTAGTTGATGAAAATTTGGATAATGTAGTTGAGTAAGCAATATCAGTAGCTAATTTTTCAGTTTTAAATATGGATTTGTCTCTTGGTACAGGTAAGTTGTATTTTATTTGTGATATTTAATTTAGTTAATTAATAAGTTGATTATTGAAGTAGTAATGATTTTTCTATTTTATCTGTTATGCTATAGTTTTTATCATAGTTTTTGTTTTGAGTTGATTGATTTGAGATTTTTTTTTGTTAGCATATTTGTTTGTTCAGTAGAAATATAAGTATGATTGACGAAGTTATATGTTCATTAGTTTAGGAGTATAAGTTCATTAGTTATAGTATGTAGATTCATTAGTTATAAAGTTTATGTTGATTAAATGTACTGTTGAGATTTATTTGATATATGACAGTAGTTGATTGTAGAAGCATATTGATTACTTAAAATTATAGTATAATGTTTGAATGATTTTATATTCATTAGTATAATGTTGTATTTTTTTGAGTAGAAATATAATTATGATTGATGAAGTTATATGTTCATAAGTTTAGGAGTATAGGTACATTAGTTATAGTATGTAGGTTCATTAGTTATAATGTTTATATTCATTAAATGTACTGTTGAGGTTTATTTAATATATTATAGTAATTTATAATTGTAGAAGCATATTGATTGCTTAAAATTATGGTATCATGTTAGAATGATTTTATATTCATTAGTATAATGTTATGTGTGTGTGTGTGTTTTTTTTTTTTTACTTTTTGTAGTTGATAATGAAGTTGTTGTTTTTTTAAATGTTGTTGTTTTTATTATAGTTTTATGTTGTTAAGATTGGTTTTGAATTATTTATTGAGATTTTTTTTTTGTGTTAATGTATTTGTTTGTTGAGTAGATTTATGATTAATGAAGTTATATGTTCATAAATTTAGGAGTATAGGTTTATTAGTTATAGTATCTAGGTTCATTGATTATAAACTTTATGTTCATTAAATGTACTGTTGAGGTTTATTTAATATATTATAATAATTTATAATTGTAGAGGCATATTGATTCCTTAAAATTATAGTATAATGTTAGAATAATTTTGTATTCATTAGTATAATGTTGTGGTTTATTATTATTATTTTTTACTTGTTGCAGTTGATACTCAAAATATTGTTTATGATGATGTATTGGGCGTTTCTGTGATATCTGTTGATGAAGCTTATAAGTTTTATAATGACTATGCATAGAGATGAGGCTTTAGTCTAAGAAGGGTAAGCAAAGGTATAGAGCAAATGGTAAAATACTATCAATGAAAAGTTTTATTAAGGCTAGATTAAAAGTAGACACATCAAAAGAGAATAAGTGTTATTCAAAGTCAGTTGTTTGCAATGGTTGTCAAGCTTTTGTGCAATTTGATATTGATTAGGATAGAGTTTGGACTATAAAAAAACATGAAAAGAAGCAAAATCATGAGCTATTGCACCAAACAAGGTTCATCTCCTTTGTTCGCATAGAGAAATTACAAAAAATCAGCTTACTGATCTTGAGCATTTAAAGAAAAGTGAAGTTTCAGTTGCTGATGGGATGAGGTTGCTTAAGTATCAATCTGGAGGTTCACCATTTAGTGCTAGGGATGTTTATTATCATTTAGCATTAGAGAATCTGAAGAAATTACGTGGGAGCGATTCTAATTTATTGATAAAATTTTTAGAAGAAGACAATTGAATGAAAAAGACTTTTTCTTTTTGATTTTGAGGTTGATAATGATTCTGATTGTGCATTTTTTTTTGGGAGAGATGGACATATGAAAGATGATTATAAGCATCTAGGAGATTTGTTAGTTCATGATACTATTTATCGGACTAACAAATATGATATGATTTGTGTATCGTTTGTGAGTATGAATCATCATTGTACGGATGAGATGTTTGGGTGTGTTTTTTTTTGTTAAATGAGAGAATAGAGTCTTTTGTATGGTCCTTTAGTGCATTTTTAAGATAAGTGGATGGGAGACATTCACAAACTATTATGATGGACCATTCTGCTACTATGGCTACTATAATTAGCCAAGTTTTTTCCAAGTCTCACCATAGACTTTGTATATGGCACATAAGGGAAAATTCGAAGAATATGAAGTCCTTAAGAAGTTAAAGAGGATTTGTAGATTTGTTTATTATGTACTAAAATACACTGATATAGAGGTTGAGTTTCATTTGTATTAAAGAAGGTAAATTTTTCTGCTTTGTTTAAGTGAACCTATAGTTGTTGTAAAATGAACTTGGATGTTATATGTAATAATTCTACATATCATATGTTTATTTTTTTAGATTGTTAAATGAATATAAATGTCACAATAATAGTTGGCTATATAAGCTTTACAAATGCAGAGAGAAATGGTGTCCTATATTTAACAAGAGTTATTTTTTTTGGTGGTATTTTATCATCACAAAAGAGTGAAAGCATGAATTATTTTGTGTCTAAGAGACTTTTTAGGACTACTGGACCTTGTGATTTCTATAATTCTTTTGTTGATGTAGTGTAAGAGTGGAAAAGCAAGGAAAATGGTGAAGATATGCATTATTTGCAAGGTAAACTAGAGATGGTTTTCAAACATGTGAAGCTGCTTTCACATGCTATGGAAATATATATGATAGAGATTTTTTTTTTTTTTGAGGAGCAGTTTATGAAGAGTACTGCATGTCATCAACAATGTATATTTTTTAAGGAAAACATTATGTTATATGTCATCAACAATGTATATTTTTTATGGAAAACATCATGTTATTTCTTGTTTGGTGTCCAGATGTGAATTTTATTTGGCATGAGGTGCATTTTGATCTACAAAACCTAAATATAGTTTGCACTTGTAAGATGTTTTTAGAAATAAATATCCTTTGCTATCACTATTTGTGTGTAATGAATGTGAATTATGTTGAAGCAATCCCGAATAAATATGTAATGAGGAAATGGATGAAAGAGGTGATTAGTGGCAGAAATATAGATTTTGGTATTAGTTCATCATTAAATGAAAATGAATCTGGTACTGTTGTTTCCATTTGAAGAATGTAATTGTCAAGAAAGCAGTAGTAGTTGATTTTAGCTAGTGAGCAGAATACGAAAGCTCAACAACTATGTGAGGAAGTTTTTGAAATTTAGAAAATGGCATTAGAAATAAGGTTGGGCCTATTTTCTTTGATGAACTTGATGATGCTCAAAGAACCTCACCTAAAGAGATTCAAAATCCAGCTAAGAGTATAGCAAAGGCTAAAAAAAACAAAAGGAAAAAGATTATAATGAAGAAAAGGTGTAATCAAGCAAAAGAGCAAAAGAGAAATGCTTGAAGGGCTACATTGGAAACAAAATTAGTAGTATAAAGTTCATTTCAGGTATTTTTTTCATTGTTTGTTAATTATTAAGCTTTTATAGATATAAGTTGCTATATATGTTATTGTAGGAATGACATAATTAAAAATAAATTTTCCAGAAAAGTCCTTCATAAGTTGCTGGGAATAGATATCTTGCACACGCAGGTTTTGGCAGCTCTCAATTGATTATTGTTACCTTAGACCCACATGTAAACTATACATCAATTGTAAATCCTATGCAACTTGGATCCCTTCAATTTTTTAATCCCATATCTTTTAAAAATTTCTTATAATTTGTACAAAACATATTATTTAAAACAAATTTTAGAATAAAATTTTTTTTAATGTCTTTAAGTATATATTTTTTTAAGTTGTGTTACTGGTGTCATTGAATGTTCAGTTTTAAGTTTAGGTTCATTAGTCATAAAGTTTAGATTCATCTCATCTAAGTATGAGGTTCATATGTTATATACCATAAACTTTAGGTTCATAAGTCATAAAGTTTAGGTTTATCGTACATAAGCATGAGGTTCATTAGTCATAAAGTTTAAGTTCATCTTATGTAAGTATGAGGTTCATATTTTAAATATTATAAAGTTTAGGTTCATGTCATATAAGTATGAAGTTCATTAGTCATGAAGCTTAGGTTCATCTCATATAAGTATGAGGTTCATATGTCATATACTATAAAGTTTAAAGATGGACAAAATTGTAGACCTTGTAAATGAAAAATACCATATCACCATAATATTCGTAGTAAAATATTTAACCAAATTCGGAAATCAAATCCTTTAGAAACAAACATTTTTAAACCATAATATAAAAACTATACCTATGATAATGAAATCAAACATTATGAAAACTATTAACAACTTGAAACTATTAATAATTCTTCAAACTATTAACAATGCTTAAAAGCATAGTCCTATAAACCTCTGCCTATGAACCTATTTCTTCTTTTTTCTCTTGAGGATTCTCTTCTTTTCTTCATTATAACAAAGCCTTCGTAATTGTTGATTATAGACGATAGAATAGATGAGTAATACTTTGCTTTTAGAGAGTTTAAGAAAAGTTTTTGCAAAAAAATACAATTAAAATAATAAGTAAATAATAACATACAGAATTAACAAATCAAGCAGAAAAAGATTTATATCTTGCATCATTTTTTGTGAAGTTGGAGTTCCAATTATGTCCTTCTTCTTTATAAGTCTCCATATGTCTCATGCAATATATTCTGCAATCCACAACATTAGTATTTGTCCTCCAAGGTATTTTGAGTAACACTTCCTTAAATTCCTTCAAGTTTACTTTTTTACGAATGCTTTTTGTTGCTAGATATTATGCAAATGCTTCAGCCTAAAGGATTGATAAAATGTAATATGATTAGGTTAAAGTTTATGATATATGGATTTATGTTATATATAAAAATGAAATTGAATAGACAAGTAAAGTTGTAGAGTATACTAATGAATATATGTATTAGAAGCAATGAATATATAAGGTATTACTTATGAATCTAAAAGAATGTTACTTACAAGAAGTCTTGAAGCACCTTCATACTTCACAATATGTTTCATATTTTTCAGGAGGGTTCTATTGTCTATGATTTCAATTTGAGATTTCTTGAAATTGATGCAAATCAAGAAGTAATTTTTTTGAGAATAATAACAAAGAATACCTATTTTTGAAGTTGATGATAAGTATATGAAGAAATAAGAAATTTATTTTAAGAAATTAAATATTATGACGACTAGAAGTATTACTTGCAAGGTCTGCATCATTAATATTAATGTTTGACGCCTATCTCAATTTAGTATCCAAGTTTGTATTTGCTTAAGGCTGAGTTTCTTCATGTATTTAACTGCTAGTTCTAGTTGAAGCTGAAATACTAAGTTTATTATTAATAATAATGAAATATAAATTTTTAAGATCTATTTAATTGAAATAAGTACTTCCATATGGTCTAGTTGAGAAGAAACTCTTTTCTTTTAGCCAACAGCATGCCTCCTGTTCAACATATTCATCCTTATGCACCAAATATCAAGAATCACATTTACTACTAATTGATTATCATAGAGGCTCCTCATATCTTCTTAGCTAGCCTAGTAATCTTCAGTATTGACCATAAATTCACTATTTAAAGAGTATATATTGGTCAATAATATATACTATATTTACAAGAAATCAATAATAAAGCTGTTAGGAGTTAGTCCCACTCTTTTGGTTTTTCTTCTAAGAACACGTATTTTGAAACCATTCTCCGTTTGCAACTAACGTCACTGAGTTGAACATCGTACTCACTCTAAAAAGGAGATATCAATGATATAGGAAGCTTCTTGTACTTCCTTGTAGGCCCTTATTTTTTTTTTTTTTGGCATTGTACGTCTCTTAGTTCAGACTTAGATTCACTAATTATTCTACAATAAATATGAATTAAAGTATAAAAAAGAAAAAGATTCAAGTTCATTCATTTAAAATAGAGTAATTGAACAAGTAATGAACCTAGAAAGTATTGTTAGTGAACCTACATATGATAGTTGATGAATCTGCATAATAAAAAGTATAATTCACATATGCTAAACCTATACTTACAAGATAATGAACCTCAAAATTATATGTGATGAATCTAAACTTAATAGCTAATGAACCTAAATTATATAACACCAGCAACACAACTTAAAACTATGTACTAAGCAAGATATTATAATTAAAATATAAGTTTAGAAAACATGACACAAGTTCATTATGTTAGAGAAATAAGTTGTAATAGAAATACAAGTTACAATCATAGATAGCAAATGCAATAAAATATAAGTTTAGAAAATAAATTATAATTACAATAAAAATTTACAAAACATACTCATCAAATATTTTCTCATTCTTTTCTTCTTCACTAGCTGGTTTAGTTTCTGCATGTGGAGTCTAACGTTCATCTTTTTTTGATTCTTCAGAATCGTCATTATTTTTTCTCAGCAGTGTTGTCTTAAACTTGAATGTCAAAATTTTCTTCTTGACTATGATATTCACTTTCATCATTAGAAGTGAGGCCCAATGAAAAAGTAGGCACATCATTATGTTTTTTTGCATGGGCTTTCATTGTCTTACTTAGTGCCTCTTCGAGTTCTACCACTGCGTTTAGAAAGTTTAGATCATTAAAGTAGTCATCATCTTCATCTATATCAGTTGTTTTTTCATTGGTGTCCATGACAGTTGGTTCATTAGTTTGAGAGCTCATGGCATTGCTGAACATCTTTGATATAGAGTTGAATGTTTTCTTTAACAATTCACTTCCTGAATTTAATCTTCCAATTTTGGCTATTACTTCTCCAAATTCTATCACCATGCTAACCATTTTCTTGCAAACAGTAGAAAGCTTTTCTATAGATTCTCATAATTATGAATTTTTTATTTTGAGTTTGTTATTTTTGCAAAAGTTTTTAAATAATAACAATTTATGAATTCTAATTGTAAGTGATGAACCTATGTGTATAATTTGATGAATATTTATCTTTATAACTTATGAACCTAATTACTTTAAGTATGTAATAGAATAAAAACTAAATTTACCTTTCTGACATTTTCTAATTGTGATGGTTTAGCTTTCTCTTTTTTAAACATCATCATTTTTGCCCTAGTCCACCTCCTCTTCTTCTTCTTCTATTAGTGTTAGGACTTTCAAATGTTCTACTACTCTTCCTTTTCCTAAACCTCATGCTTTCAATTCTTCTTTGACTCTATCTCTAACTTGTTGAACAGTCTAGCAAGATAACATTAGAAATTGTCTTTTAATCAATCCTCTTGCTTTGAACTCTACTTGATTGAGGTAACAGAACTAGTTGTTGATTAATAAAAAAATATACTTGATTCTATAATTTGATTTATAATTATGAATCTGGTAATAAAAGATAATGAATCTTGAAATATTAAGTAAACATATGGAATGAATGAAATCAAATTATGGAATAATTACCAATAGAAAAGTAGCAGAATAAGTAAAGAAACCTTTTGGTTGTTTCTTCAAATCTTATACTCTTGTGTTAGGTTTTTCATTGTATAATGGCACCAATTTAGATTTTTTTTTATCTCATTTACATTCAAGAGAGAATATAGGATATTGTAGTTTGATTTTCTGCTTTGGTGTCCTTTGACAATACTATAAACTACAAAGATCACATTCTCTCTTGAATTCATCAAAATGATCTCCTTTTTTAACAATTTGGTTTGCCATTTTGTTAGTTATTGGATTGCTAGTAGTTATGCTCCATCTTTCTCTCCATTGTGCCAATACGTTAATGTATTCTATGTTTTTTTTTCATTTTTTTTTATTTCTTGACTCTCTATTATATATTTTTCTCCTCATGGAAGCCCTAAAATGCAGTGCATGTCCTCCTTAGTTAATTTAAGCTCTTCTTTTTCTAACATTACTCCATACATATGGAAGTCAAAGTTGTCAATCAAGTACTTACATAAATGTGAATGGCATTTAGATAGTTTCATCTTGAGTAGAGGTCCAAATCCAATATCTTCAACTGCTTCTCGTTGTTCAGGTGACAGTTCATTTATCATGGTGAACAATATTGTTAGTGACATTCTTGTAGGCATGACATTTTTTGATTTGTATCTTTTCTTTTTTGGTTTTACTTGATGAACTGCTTCCTCTTCAACATTATCATAATCACTTTCTCCCTAGATCTCTATGTCTTCATTTGATTCATTAAATTTTTCTTTTGCTTACTAAACCTATTCCTCAGAATTAGTTTCTTCTTGAATTTCTTGTTAGTAAACTGATTCAGTAGAATCAGACTCAGTAGGATTAGAGTTAGTAGGCTTATGTTGCGCGATTTTTGCAAGTATATAGGTCGTGCTAAGTAATAGTGTGTGAATAGAGTGTCGAATCCACAAGGAAGGGTTGACAAGTACTAATTTTAAGATTACTCTATTATTTAGAAAATCAATTATGAGAATTCGTATTTTAAGCTAAAGTAAAATTCAAGTAAATAAATAATGATAATAAGAAATAAGATTAAAGACCTAGGATTTAGAATTCATCAATTGATTACTTATGATTACTTTATATTTTTTAGATTGGATTATTTTTGCTGGAATTAATGATTAGTTTTCCCTAAATTATATGATATAATTAAAGAAACCAATTGGTTTTGGGAATTCAAAAAATGTATTTTTCTGTGTTGTATTATGTTGCATTAAATAGCTTTACAAAACAGTTAGTTACAAGGGATAAGATATACAGCTAGCAACTACAGCTATTTACATAATTTAAAAATACAAAATAACCCGTAGCCTTATCATGCCCCCTCAATTCGAGCACTTTGACGTTGTGTCTCGAATTGATAGGTGAAACATGAGATTGCAATGACGAGCCTTGGTGAAGGGTTTTGTCAAAATGTCTGCTAGTTGATCTTTAGAACAAATGAACTTGACACCAACTTCATTCTTTTGTACTTTGTCCCTGACAAAGTGAAAATCAACTTCCAAATGTTTTGAACGTGTATGAAAGACCGGATTAGCATATAAGTATGTGGCTCCAATATTATCACACCAGAGATTTGGAGTTTGACTTGACACAAAGCCAATATCTCGTAAAAGAGACTGTATCCAAGTAAGTTCTGTGATAGCTAAACCGACCGCTCTGTATTAAGCTTTTGTTGAGGACTTAGCAACAGTTTGTTGCTTTTTCGAATTCCATGAAATCAAATTCTTGCCCATAAAAATTGCATAACCAGTGGTTGATTTTCGGTCATCAAAATCACTCGCCCAATCAGCATCAGAATAGACATTCAATGTAGTGTTGACAGATTTAGATATAAAAAGACCAAAATTTGCAGTAGCCTTCAAATATCGCAAAATCTGTTTGACATAAGCCCAATGTTCAACCGTTGGTGCATGCATAAATTGAGAAACTTTATGCACAGAATAACATACCTTTGGGCGAGTGAGACTTAATTACTGCAATCCACCGACAACACTCTTGTACAAAGTTGGATCATCAAACGGTTCACCATGATTGGCGGAGATTTTGTCTTTAACACTTGCTGGTGTTGAAATGCCTTTACACTGACATTTTCACTTTTGAAAGGATGTCTGAAATATATTTTCGTTGTGTCAACAACAAACCATTTGGAAGCTAACATGCCTCCATTCCCAAAAAGTAATCTAAACGATCCAAATCCTTTAACATGAAGTGTTTTTGTAATGAAGTAATAAGCTGCTGTACGTCATCCATGTCAGTTCCCGTCATCAGAAAATCGTCAACATATACCAAAACAAAAATAATAGCATTCTTCTTGGTATACACAAACAAGGAGGAGTCAGCGGGTGATGATCGAAAACCAAGCTGAAGCAAGATTGAGAATAACCTTTGTACCATTAACGTGGCACTTGACGAAGACCATACAAAGATTGCCGTAGACGACAAACATAATCAGGTTTAGCTTGATCTTTGAATCCCGGTGGTTGTTCCATAAACACAACATCATCCAAATTGCCGTGTAAGAAAGCATTGGAAATATCCAATTGCTTAACAAACCACCCATTTGAGATAGCCAAGGATAAAATAATTCGAATTGTTGTTGGCTTTACAACTGGTGAAAATGTTTCAAAGAAGTTAATTCCCGGCCGTTGATGAAAACCCTTGGCCACAAGCCGAGCTTTATAACGATCAATGCTACCATCGGATTTTTGCTTCACTCGAAACACCCACTTACACCCAATTATATTTTGTGCTTGATTTCTTGGAACAAGTTCCCATGTACCAGTCTTGATCAAAGCATTTAACTTTGTGACCATGGCTTCTCTCCAATGTGCACTTTTCATAGCTTGTGTATAACAAGTTAAAGCCGAAGCAATGGAAGCAACATGAGCTTGAGGAGACCACGGTTCTTTAGGCTTTAGAGTTCCAGTCTGTTGTTGAGTTACCATCGAGTGAGTCTTGAGAGAAGGTCGAGCAACAACTGGTAAAATAGATGATGGCGCCTGAACCATGAAATCCGCTGAATTTGTTGAAGAAGAAGTATTATTAAGCAAAGCTGTATCTGTCGAGGATGAAGAAAGAGAGTCTACTGGTTTCGACTCAACAGTTGTGGGTGTATTAGCTTCGGTTCGATCTGCACCGGTCTGATTTGTCATTAATGAAACGGTGCAGATGGAACTGCGAAAGCTGTCTCTAGTTGAGCCGAACTGATTAGATCTGAAGGAGCTATCTCGGTTCGAGCCGCACTGGTTTGATCCGCCATTAGTGAAACAGTGCGGAGTGGCTCTGGTGGAAGTGCTATGTTTTGTTTTTGGGGACTTGAGGAAGGTTGTGCGTTTTGTGTTGTAAATCCAACACCACTGCTGCGTTTTGGCAAAGTACCCAAAATTCCAGCTTGTTCATGACTTGTATATGGAATAGGCGGCAGAGAAACAAATATAGGCTGATGTTCTGTCTCTTTGGTGCTATTATCATCTAACTTCTGATAGGGAAACACCTGTTCATAAAATAATACATGGCGTGAGACAAATTTTTGGCCAGAAGAAAGTTCAAGACATAAATATCCCTTGTGAAGTTTGCTATACCCAAGAAAAACACATTTAGATGACCATGGTGCCAATTTATGAGGAGCATATGGTTTTAGCCATGGGTAACATAGAGAGCCAAAAACACGAAGTTCATCATAGTTAGGCTTGGCATGAAAAAGAATCTCAAATGGTGTTTGAACAGAATTATGAGTGGATGGAAGTCAATTAATTGTATAGACTGCAGTATCAAAAGCAAAATTCCAATATTCATAAGGAACAACAGAATTATGTAATAAAGCCCGACCTAATTCCACAATATGTCTATGCTTCCTTTCAGCACAAAAGAGAAGATAGAGGAAGAAAATAGGAGCCCTAGCGCGGCTCTGATACCATAAAGAAACCAATTGGTTTTGGGAATTCAAAAAATGTATTTTTCTGTGTTGTATTATGTTGCGTTAAATAGCTTTACAAAACAGTTAGTTACAAGGGATAAGATATACAGCTAGCAACTACAGCTATTTACATAATTTAAAAATACAAAATAACCCGTGGCCTTATCAACAAGACACTCGTTGGACAATCCCATTATCTTTCAAATATTTTGTTAGTGATTGAAATTCCCCACCCCAGTCTGATTGAAAATTCTTAATTGGAACTCCAAAATATTTTTCAACCATCAGTCAAAATTGAATAAACACAGGAAGCACTTCAGACTTGTGCTTAAGAAAGTATACCCAGCAATATTTACTATAATGATCATAAAAAAGAACATAAAACTGATAACCATCCACAGAAACAACGGGTGAAGGACCCCAAACATCAGAACAAACTAATTGTAAAGGTTGAGTAGCACGAAACAAAGAGTCAGGAAAAGGTAATTTGTGTGATTTGCTCATACTACAACCATGACAATAATTAAAAGATTGATTGGAATTAACTGAAATTTTATTGGAACGAAGAACATTCTTAACAATTCTAATGTTGGCATGTCCAAGTCTTTCATGCCAAAGAGAAACGGTTGCCGGAAACGCCTTTGGGGAGAAGGAACGAATAGGCTGGAACGGAAAAAGATATAACCTATCTTCACTCTAGCCTTTGTACAGCACCTGCCTCGTGGGGATATCCTTCACAAAATAATTGTTAGGGAAAAACTCAACAGAAACATTATTTTGCAAAGTAAAAGCTGATACTGACAACAGATTATTTTTAACAGCAGGTGAATAAAGAACATTATCCAAAAGAAATGAACGGCCATTAACGGAAGTAACAGAAGACCCACGAGAAAGAATTGGAAGGGATTTACCATCAGCTATTGTAAGAGTGGTGTTGTCCAGCACAGGAATAGGATGATTGATGTTGTCCCGATCAGCTGCAAGATGATAATTAGCACCGGAATCAATAGTCCATGCTTGAGAAGCCTCTGAATCAACATGGACAGCATTAGCTTGAGGAGAAGGTCTTGGAGATGGGCATTGATGACTGTAATGCCCGCTGCCATTATCGTTGTAACACGTTACAACAGTGTTGTGCCCAGTTGAGGATCCACTTCGGTTGTTTTGATTCTGTCCAACATAACCAGAACCACGGCCACCTCGGCCTCTTCCACTTCGACCACCATTACCACGCCAACGTCCACCTAAACCACGACCAGAGACATAGTTTGCTGTAAGTGGAATGGCAGCAGATATAGACAGATTATCAAACTTCAATTGTGCCTCTTCACTCAAGAGAAGGGCATAAAGTTCATCGAAACTGATTGATGAGTTTCGAGCCTCCAACGCGCGAATAAAGGGATGGTATTCCGCTCCCAGTCCTGCCAAAACATCACACACTAATGAATCATCAGAAATTGGGCTTTCAAAAGCACTCAATTGATCGAAGATAGATCTTGCTTTCTCCATGTAAGCATCAATAAAATCAGATCCGCGTGATAAATGTTTAAGTTGTTTCCTCAGCTGCTGAATTTGCATTTTTGCACCCTTGGAATAAATATTAGATAATTTATCCCAGGCTTCTTGCGCTGTCTTGCAACGCACAATTTGGTATAATATAGAAGGCGACACAGAAGCATTAATCCAACTCCTCACGATCTGGTCTTGACAAAACCAATCGTTATAGCGTGAGTTCGGTTCTCCAGTTGAAAGAGTCTGAGGAGGAGCTGGTGATGATCCATTCACATGACCTGCAATTCTGTATCCATGGAGAAGAGGTAATATCTGCGCTTCCCACAACAGATAATTGGAGGATGTGAGTTTGATTGTAAGAAATTGTGTGACATTTGGAATTGAATAAGAAACAGATGAAGAATCGTTGGAGGCAGGAAGAGAAGAAGAAGTATTTGTCGACAATTGCGTTTATGTATTCATTATCATTTTTGCAGAAACGAAAACAAAAGAGAAGATAGAGGAAGAAAACAGGAGCCCTAGCGTGGCTTTGATACCATAAAGAAACCAATTGGTTTTGGGAATTCAAAAAATGTATTTTTCTGTGTTGTATTATGTTGCGTTAAATAGCTTTACAAAACAGTTAGTTACAAGGGATAAGATATACAGCTAGCAACTACAGCTATTTACATAATTTAAAAATACAAAATAACTCGTAGCCTTATCAATAATCTCTTAAGATACAACATGTGTGCTCATATTAACCTTATGTCTACTCTCGTGATTATAAGCAATTAACACAAACCCATTAAGTTTTATGGAAATCCTTTAACAATCACAAAGGAGTATTCTTATCTCTAAGCAATACATTCCCTAGGTCAATTATCCTAATGAAATAATATTGTGTTTTCACTCTCGCTACTTCACACAATATCTTAAATCATGCAATTAATGGCTAGTTAATTACAAGCATTAAGTTTTAAGATAAAAGATTAATTCCGACAATCAACCTAATCAATTAAATATAAATAATCATATGCAAATCAAAAAATTACATCTAAATCCTAGAAAAATAAATTTAGCTATTCATAATTGAGAAGGAAGAAATAATTAAATTAACAATCAAAATAACAAACATAATAACAACAAGAAATAATTAAATTAACAATCAAAATAACAAACATAATAACAACTTATAATTAAATTCAAGAATAAAGTTTAGGAAAAACTTGTTTTTGAGATACAATTTTTGATGAACTCGAGTTCCAAAAACTCCTCTTCTTGATCAAAATTAACAATAAAAGAAATCTACTCTAAGAAAATATTTGTAACTCTCTCTACATTTATTTTTTGCTACTTTGAGTTGTGATTTTGGAGAAGAGAGGTAATGCCTATTTATAGGCAAATTCTATTTTCAACATTGTTGCGTCATTGATTACATCATTATTTTTATGATATCATCTCTTGCATCATTAATTTCATGACATCATTGCTTACATCATTTATAAAATGACATCATTGTCTGCATCATTTATAAAATGACATCATCGCCTGAGTTATGATTTTACTGCATCATTATGACATTATTTTGATTTACAAAAATAAAATAAAAATATTAAAAATATATTATAATTTATTTATAAATTATATAACTATTTATTTCTAAAAATAAGTAATAATATTATTGCATTCTCGAGAACTGAGCTAAAATTTAAGTTTAAACAAATAAAATAGCTCTAAAAATATAGAGTTATCAGCTTAGGAGCAACTGCTTTTCCCTTTTTTTTTTTTTATTTTTTTTATAGTTTGCTTTTTAATTGCAATGCTTAGAGGAACATCCCATTCTTCTTCTTAATTATTGTCATTCCTTGGTCTCTTTCTCGTTTTATGTGCCACCATTTTTGTTCTCACTATAAAATTATAATAGAAATAAAAAGAATAATTATTAAAACAATTTATATATAAATGCTAAGTAATGGGCATGTTGTTTATGTATGGAAAAATTATAGCTTCATTAGCTACAATATATATGTTTATTAGATGTATGGTTAAGGTTCATAAGTTTTAGTTGAAAGCATAGAGTTATAAATTCTAAAGATATGTATTGAATTCTAGAATACTAAATTTTATATATGTATTATACATATTGCACATATTCATCACTTTTTTTTTTAAAATTATAGTATAAATTTAAAAGAAATAATAAATTCATGAATATGTTTAACTATATAAAATATGAGTTCATCAGTTATGAAGCCTAAGATCATTATATGTAAACTCTAGGTTCATTAACATTTTCTATTTGGGCTGTTGATAGAGGGATTAAATTTATTTTGTTTAATTGAAAATAACTGGAAACTTAATTGATTTTGAAGGATTTCAAAAGAAATAGATTTTTTGAAATCCTAGCCATAAAATTTAATTATTGTGATATTGAATATGAAATGAAAATAATAATTTTCTATATTTTGATGAAATTATTACTCTAAAATGATGAAAATCTAAGGTTTAGCATAGAAATCACAAAAAAAAAAAAAAAAGAGTAATAGTTGTAGAAAACTTACTCATAGTGAAGTAGAACATTGATAATATCAATGATTACTAAGTTTCTTTGTAGAAAATGATGAAGTGAATGGGAAGTAGTCTATGTAGTGTAGTAGTGGACGATTTCCAAAATTGAGCTGTTGGAAGATTTTAGAGAATTAGAAAGATGAAGGTTTGATGGAAATGGGTATGAAGCACGATGACAGTGAACAGTGGAGGAAGAATGGTTTCTAGTTTTTGAAATTTTAAATTTTAATTAAAAAATAAAAGAAGGTAGTAAGAAGTTTTAATGAAATAGTGAGTTTTGGACTTGGGTCCATGGTGTAAGGTGAACTTGGGTCTATAATATAAGGACTCTTTATATATTGATTCACTATTTACATTTCCTCATTCATTTTCTATATTCTATAATTTTATTTTGAGCCATTCAAATACGACCATAAGTTTTAATAAGGTGAACAACATGTAGGCTTAGTCTTGCACCTTGCCAATGATGCAGCAAGGGCTAAAGCGCTTCTTAATTTTCAAAATACAAAAATTTTAGGTGTAAAATTTGTATTTGACACCCTTATTTTTGGTGAAATTTTCTTTAAAAATTTTCTTCAAACATATAGAAGTTGATTTAATTATATATATCACTTTGGTATAAATTATGGTCTAAAAAATTTAGCCACATAAAAAAAATTTTCTAGCTAGCCATATCATGAATAGGAAATTTCCTTGAATCAATTAGTTAATTAATCCTGAATTGGAAAATGAATACATTAGCAAATGCGTGTGCAGGGAAGGCGGCTCTGCTGAAATGTTTAACAGTTGAAATGTTCTTCTTTCAAAATAATGGGTTGGAGGCATCACATTTTCTCATTAATTAAAATATTAAATATTTTGTCTTCTCTTATGGGATGATACTTTAAAAATCCACATCGTTTTTAGAAAGCGTGTGTATGTATTATATAAATTAGTACGTCTTTACAAAATTGCTACAGTTTTATAAATAAGTATGTTTTATCTCTAATTTGTGTGTGTGTGTGTATATATATATATATATCTTATTTAAAAAAATATTAAATATATTGTCTAAGAAGAGAATTAGAAGTATAAAAAATAAACTGGATATTACTTTCTGATGTCCATAAAATAATTTATATAAGAAAGAAATTTAAATTTATTTATGCATATTTATGGAAATTAGTCTTTTTTTTTTTTGACAAAATAGAAATTAGTTTGTACAAGAATTAATATCAACCTCATTTTCACTTACCTTTTCTTCTTTTTCTACCAATTATCTTCATTATTCTCAATCACATAATTACTACTCTTTCTTTAAAACAATGTTGTCTCCCTCTGGGTCCCAAGCCATGATAAAATCAAGAGGGAATTACAGTGTCTATCTAATTTTTTTAGACAATAACTTTTATACCTTCCATTTCAAAATTTTAGTTTTTTGCTTTTTTATTTTTTGGTTTATACTCTTTTGCTTTTTTGTTTTGCACGCTTTTTACTTTTCTCTTTTAACTGACATTCACTAATAAAAGCAAAGTAAATGCAGAGAATTTATTCTCTTGAATTAAATATTTGCAAAGGAATCAATAAATTGTGTTTGGTTTAGCAGGTGTTCATTTTCTCATTGCTAATTTTTGAATCATTTGCGTGTTTATAAATTGCATTCATTCTCTTTTTCTTCCCTAAAAAACAAAAACAAAAAGAAAATTGAAAATTTGAGTTGGTTTGATTTTGATTGACTGAATTACTTTTCAAATCTTATGAGAAGGTAAAGCTTTGAGTCATGTATAGTCTTTCTCATTGCAGAAAGTCATTTTTTTTATATCGAATTTTTAGTTTCTTGTTGTCTTCTTGTATTAATGGAAGTATGCAAACAATTTTACATAACAATAGTTGAGTTTTATTTGCAAAATTAACCATATGCTATTAGTCTTTTTGTCTCTTTTGATTGAAGAATAAATGAATTTGTGGGACAAATAATTCATAAATGTATAGAAACAAGAACATAATTTTCCACTTCAAAATGTGTTGAATGCATATGAGTTGCATTTTTCCCTCAACTTATGGGACATGAAATTTATGACTTTAATTAATAAAAATAATTATTCATAATCAAATATTATTATAAATAATATTTTAACAAATTAGTAAGTGGTTTTCTCAAACATTTTCTATCTTTGCTCTCAATTCAAAAAGTAATATTGAGGTTAAGATTTGGATTTTTTTTTCTTGCATCTAAAGAGTGATTTTTGTTGGGAGATTCATTATGCTGCAATTAAATTGGATTTTAGATTTGATTTTGCAATATGATAATTGAGGTTTATGCAAAATATGGATGCGTCTATTATGCTCAAAAGGTGTTTGACAAAATGTTACAAAGAGATATCATAAAACATGTTATGTCATAAATTTTCAACTTCATTGTGCTGCAGAATTTGATAAAAGTAGAAGGAAGAGATGATGGTTTTGATGGGTTTTAACTTTTAAAGGATTGAGTTGATATTAGAATTGACAATTTCATTTCTTGAAATCCCAAATGTTTCTTCTTAGAAATGGGTTTCTTAATCGATCTCTCTCTATATATATAGTGATTTTTTACTCCAAATTAATGCACTTCTCTACAATTTGAATTAGTTTATTGCTAATCTATTTCCTCTATTGGTTAAGCAAGAAAGAGTGATTAACAAAAGCAAGTGGATATTGATGATAAGAGTGAATTGATTTAATAATTTTTTATTAAAAAATTCAAAAATCAAATGTTCTATTGATCGATCTATCTTATTGAGACATTGAAACGTAAATTTCAAGAATAAAGCAACCAAAATTAGAGCTAGTTGTATAATTTAATAATCACATATTTGCATGATAAAATAAGAAATTATTTTTTAATTTAAAATAATATTTAATGTACTAATATATTAAAAAATTACAAATTTTGTGTAGAAAATCTTTGCTCTAAGCTAGAGTTTCTTGCACTAAATAAAGAATAAGGTTGAGGGTGTTAAGTTTCTAAAGAAGATGAAATAATTTATTTCTAGCATTTACTTATGATATATCTAAAATATACCTAACAAATACTTGTTATATACTTAAAATAAACTTAAAATATACTCTTTAAAGTGAAAACTGAAAATCATTTGTTAATTTTTTTAGTCTTTTACACATGTCACATTTTCACATTTTCTTTTTTCTTTCGCTTATACATGTCACATTTTCTTTTTCTCACTTACACATGTCACATTTTTTTTTCTTTTACCTACACATGTCACATTTCTTTTCTTTTTCCTACACGTCATATTTCTTTCCTTTCACCTACATATGTCAGATTTCTTTTCTTTTACCTACATATGTCACATTTTCCTTTCACTGACACATGTCATATTTTTTCTTTCACCTACACATGTCACTTTTTTTTTTCTTTAACCCACACATATCACATTTTCTTTTTTCTTTATAAAAATAGAAAATAAAGAATAGGATAAATATTTAATTTAACACTTAAATTCTTTAAAAATATTCATATATTCTAATTAATACTGTTGTACATACTTGATGATGATTCACATTTAAAAAAATAGTGTTAATGATGCTTCTTAAAAAAAAAAAAAGATTGAGTGTGTTAAGTTTCCAAGTAATACGTAAGCATTTATTTTTGATATATATTTAATATATAAATAAATATATTAGTTATATACTTAAGATATACCTAAAATATACTCGTTACATACTTGATATACCTAAAATATACTCATTATATACTTAAGGTATATTGTTTATTGTGAAAATCATTTGTTATTTTTTTAAGAATATAATTTTTTTAGTCTAATATATAGTTGATGTATTCTTGTTATATACTTATATTTTTGTAATACTCAATTTCTAAAAATATTTGAAGATATATATCAAATAAAAACAAGTTAATCAAATTTAGAAAAATATATACCTATGATATACTTTAGATATACTGTTTTCTGGGTTTGCTGAAAAATATCTCTGTTTCATTGATTTTCTATAAATTTTAGATCTAAAACTCAATTTTCATTTTTTAAAGCTTTCAAGTTAGTAAAAAAATCACATAATCTCCTCATTTCTAAAGATTTGTAATGCAATAACAATTAAAAGATCACAAAATTTTAATGAAACATATCTATAAAATTTGAATTACCTCTCAAACTATTAAGGAACTGATTTTTTTGTTAATTAAGTTAATTGAATCTTCAAAAAACTATAGATCTAAGTCAATTTTGTTAGCTTTTTCGATTTCAGTTTACAGTCCAAAGGTTTGCTTAAAGCTTTTTCAATTTGATTCTTCAAAAGCTTGTGGTTTTGAGTGAGATTTTAGGAAGTTAATGGTTTTGCAGCTAGTTTTTTATAGTTGTATGAGTTGGAGTGTATAAAAGTAAAGTTTTAGTTCTAAACATATAAATGTTAATTTTGGATTGTGAGGGTATAAAAGTAAGTTGGTTCTCCTTTTTAAGCATTCCTGTAGAAATCCCTAAAATCAATTGAATGTATGAGCCATGGCTACAACATTTAGAGAAGACCCGACAATTACAAGTTGATAACCAAGCCTTAGTGAAATGATAAGGCCATGAACTTCAGCCATATTTGTCAATGAGATACATTGTATTCAAGAGAAACCAAAATTTTCACTATAAAGAATAATAGCCAATCCATTTGGTCGACATAATTGAGTGTATAAAATTAGCTTCAATTTTGAAAAAAATTTATTTCATTCAATGTGCCTCCTAAAATTTTGTTTAAATAATTAATTTTTCTTAAATAACAATATATGTAAGTGTTAGAATCGAACTACAATTTATTTGGAATAATATAAATGCAATGACAAAATAAAAAAAAAATAGAGAAGACATAAATTTACACAGTTCAGGGTAAGCCTAAATCTATGGGCGAAAGACAGCAAGATCCACTAACAAATTAGAGAGATAAAAAATTTGAAAGGAGAATAACACTCAAACCTTAAAACCCTAATATACCTTAATGTTCTCATCACTCTCAAAAATAAGATTGGAATTATAGGATTCTTAATTTACAAAGATGGGCTCTTAAAACACTAGCTCACTAATACCCCTCTAATTCTCTAACTTGTGTTATTGCTATGTCTTATGAAAGAAACAATAATAGTACACATATATAGAGTGTATTAGAGTAGGCCACTCTTCCAAATCCAAGAAGGAAAATAAACTAGCTCAACCAATTAAATTAGAGATCTTGTTGGATACTTTTCCAAATCCAAACAGGAAAAGTGAGTTAGTCAATAAAATAGAGTCCTTTGATGAATATAAATTCAAGGCACCAATAACAATTCTCCACCTTGACTTGAATTTTCATAACCTCACTATCAAATTAGAGGATTTTTTTTCACTTTCTCACTAAGTCCTTAAGGGCTTGTCTCAAATATGACAAATACCAAGTCCTAGCAAAGCTTGAACTTGCTTATAGAAAGAGATTTAGTCATTATATCAGCTGGATTATCTACAGTACCAATCTTCTTCATAATAATATTTCCTTGAGAAATAATTTCACGAACAAATTGATATCTCAGATTTATGTGCTTCGTCCTCTCATGAAACTTTCAATCATTTGTCAAGTGAATAGCACTTTGACTATCACAATGAACAATAATCACTTATTGATCTAAATTAAACTCACCAACCAAACTTCTCAACTAAATAGTTTCCTTTATAGCCTTAGCTATTGCCATATACTCTGCTTCTGTAGTAGATAATGTAACTATATACTATAAAGTAGCTTTCCAACTAATTGTACTGCCGCTAAAGCAAATATATAACTAGCAATAGATCTCCTCCTATCAAGATCTCCTGTATAATCTGAATCAACATAACCCACTACATTATCCTTGCTGTTTCCAAATTCCAATCAATAATTAGTAGTGCCACGCAAGTGTCTCAAAATCCATTTCACTGTTTGCCAATGTTCTTTACCAAGATTAGACATATATATATATTAACAACATTGACTGTATGTGAAAAGCCAAGACGAGTACAAACCATAGCATACATGATACTACCAACTGTACTTGAATAAGGAACATGTGACATGTACTCAATGTCTTTTTCAGACTATGATGATAAAGCAGCAAAGAGTTTGAAGTGGGCAGCAAGTGGGGCACTTACAGGTTTGGCATTTTTCATGTCAAAGCGTTCTAGAACCTTCTCAATGAAATTTCTCTGAGTTAGGTATAGTTTACCTTTAGTTTTGCTTCTATGAATATCCATCCCCAAAATTTTCTTTGCGACTGCCAAATCTTTCTTCTCAAATTCATCATTCAACTCTTCTTTCAATTTATTGATCTTAGAAATATTCTTGGTAACAATAAGCATATCATCAATATAAAGTAGCAAATAAATGAATGAGCCATCATTAAGCTTCTACAATACATATAGCTATCATATTGGCTCCTTAAATAGCCATGCTTTACCATAAAAGAATCAAACTGCTTGTATCATTGTCTAGGAGACTATTTCAAATAGTGCAATGATTTCTTTAACAAGCAAACATGGTCTTCTTTGCCGTCAATCTCAAAACCCTTAGGTTGTGATATGTAAATTTTCTCTTCAAGCTCACCATTTAAGAAAATAGTTTTGACATTCAATTGTTCTAGCTGATGTGCTGGAATTTTACATTAATATTGCTATTATTTTACCCCTAATTTAAAGGCATTTTAGTGCAAATTTAGATTAAATCCTCAAAAATTCCATTTATTTGATTAATTTATGATTTTTGATGTGTTTTATAGATTTTGCAGGTTTTAAATCTTAATTGAAGTAAAAAAATAGAGGAAAAGAATTGAAGAAATGATCAAAGCAAAATTCTGATATGAAATCTGTCAATCCAGTTTGCACAACCTAAATTGCACAAGCTCTGTGCAACCACTGCAGAATCTGTTACAAGTTTTATTAAAATAAATGGGGCTGATGTGGATTAAATCTTAACCAATCCTCTTTTAAATTACTAGGACTTATCCTAAATTAGGGGGATCAGATAAGGAAAAGAAAATAGGATTTTTAAAAGAGGAAATAACGAGAAATCAAGGGGGGATTGTTTTGGACAGATTGGGAAAAGAGATTTGCATTTTTTCTGCAGAAGGGGAAGAAATAGAGGACGACAGCAGAGCAAGAGGATAGAAAACTGGGATTTTGAGGCTGGAGGATTATGATTTCAACCTTCAAGATTCTAGAATTTTGATCTCCTAGAAGTTTTTCTAAACCTTATTTCTTTATTCCTTTAGTTTTATTGAATTTATGGATTGTTATTAGATTTATTCAATTTGTTCTTTCATTGAATTAATTATGAGTAACTAAATCAATTTTTCTAGGGTTTAGATGGATTTTGGTTGATTGTCATTGAATTCATATATACTTATCATTTATTCATTTATATTGAATTAAATTATTTTTCTTGTGCTTTAAGTGTGTGATTGATTGGCCACCTTTTACATAATCTAAGGTGTTGTATGAAGTAGCGAAAGTGAAAGTATAACATTAGTTTATGGAAAGAACAAACTTAGGATTAATGCTTCATAGACATATGGGTATTGCCTAGGTGGTGAATTGTTTAGTTTTCCATTGTGCTTAATGAGTTTAATCTAATTTCTTGCAACCACGACTGTAGGTGTAAGATTAGAATTAAATATTGATAATCTACCCTGAAAGAGGATTTTATTTAATTAAGGGAAAACCACCTTTAATTTCAATTTATTGGATTAATTGCATAAGTGTGTATGAATCATTAGCATGAAAACCAATTGATCTCTAAACCCTAGGTCTTTCTTTCATTGAATTAAATCTTAGTCAAATTGCTTGATTTATTTTTGTTAGTTTAGTTTTAAATCAATTTCATTAGTTAATTAAAATTCACCTACTCCATTATTCTTTTTCTTAGATTAAATATTAGAAACTTTAGACAACTTTGGTAATCAATTCGTTTCCCTGTGGGATCGACAACTATTTACTCATTAAAACTATTCGCTACAATAGACCCGTACACTTGTGGTGCGAAAAGTGCGAACAAGTTTTTGGCGCCGTTACTGGGGAAACGGTGTTTGATATCAAAGTTAATAAAATTTCTAGTAGTTTAATCACTTTTTATTTAATTGTTTGGTGTGTTTATTGTTACAGGTGCTTTACAATTTTATGAGAAGAAACAAAGGTGCTGAATTAGTCCCTTTTAATCCTGAGATAGAGAAGACTTGTAGAGCTAATAACAAAAGAAGGAAGGAGAGGCTGATTCAAGAAAGATTAGGAGAGCCTAGTCTTGGGCTTGAAACAGAGATTATAGAAGAAGAAACCGAGCAAGAGTTCTTGCTTGGCTAGGTCGAAGAATAGCACATTGAGGAAGATAATCTAGAGGTACAAAAGCTAATACCAATGGGTGATAACAGAAATCAACCCTTGCGAGCATATGCCCTTCTAAATGCTCAAGGGATTCAAGCTCCAATTGAGAGACCAACTGTGGAGGCAAATAATTTTGAGCTGAAACCAGCTCTAATTCAAATGGTTCAACAGTCAAGATTTGAAGGAGTCGAGCATGAGGATCCCAATATTCATTTGGCTCAATGCCTTGAGATATGTGACATTATCAAGCTTAATGGGGTTTGCGAAGATGCAATCAAGTTGCGTCTATTTCCTTTGTCTCTCAAAGGAAATGCAAAGTCATGGTATGGAAGTCTAGAAGTAGGATCCATTACTACTTGGGCAGAGATGACAAGAAAATTCCTAGCCAAGTACTTTCCACCAGGGAAGACAGCCAAATTGAGGCATGAAATCACTAGCTTTATGATGCAGGATGAGGAATCTCTCTATGAAGCATGGGAGAGATTTAAAGAGTTGCAGCGAAGATGTCCACACCATGGTCTACCAGATTGGCTTATTGTTCAGACCTTTCATAATGGATTATCTACTTTCATTAAATGTCACATTGATGCGGCTGCAGGTGGTGCTTTAATGGACAAAAATGTTGATGATGCTATTTAATTATTAGAGAGTATGGCAGCCAAATTATCACTGGTCTAGTGATAAGAAGAGTCAAAAGAAGGTGGTTGGAATTCATGAGGTTGATGTTATTAACATGCTCAATGCCAAGGTTAATATGATTGCTAAGAAATTAGAAGCTATACCAATCCATTCCCATATAGCTCAAGTGATGAGTTGTGATTTTTGTGGTGGAGGACATGCTAGCATAGAGTGTTGTCACAGTGAACAAATGAACTATGTGTCAAACCAAAACCAAAGACCCCCTTACAACCCTTTCTCTAATACCTACAATCCAAGTTGGAGAAACCATCCAAACCTTTCATGGGGAAATTCGGGTAACCAAGGCTCGAGTTCTAATAACCAATGGGGAAATACTTCAGACTAACAAAAACCATATCAACCACCATTCCATCAAGGAAACCAACCAAGCCACCAAACCCAAGGACCCAAGTCACTCCTAGAGTCAACCTTAGAAAAGTTTATTAATATGACAATCGAGAGGCTTGAAAAGATAGACAAACAGCATGATAAGTTGGAAACAAGACTTGATGTTAGAATTGATCAACTCATCACTTAAAATAGGAATATTGAAATTCAAATTGGTCAACTAGCTAGTTCTTTAAGTGGAAGAGAAAGAGGAGCCTTGCCAAGTAAAATAGAATGCAACCCCTGTGAGCATTGTAATGTGATTACTTTAAGAAGTGGGAAGGTACTTGAAGATCTCCCACCAAAGAAAAGGGTAACTCTTATTAAAGACAATGCGAAACCCAACCAGGATGAAGATGGGAAAATGCAACCACCACAACCTGAAATGAAGACCAACAATGATGAGGTTGTAGAAGTAGAAAAGGAGAAAGAGGAAGAGAAAAAGTTGTTGCCTAAGCCTTATGTTCCCCCTGTTCCATTTCCCCAAAGGCTAAGGAAGAGCAAGTTAGATCAGCAATATGAGAAATTTCTTACCATCTTTAAGCAACTACATATCAATATCCCATTTGTAGAGGCTTTGTGACAAATGCTAACTTATGTGAAATTTTTGAAGGAGTTGCTATCAAACAAGAGGAGTTTAGAAGAGAATGCTATAGTTGCTTTAACGAAAGAGTGTAGTGCCATCATTCAAAAGAAGTTGCCTGAGAAGTTGAAGGATCTTGGAAGCTTCTCTATACCATATACGATTGGCACTATAGATTTTGCAAAAGCTTTGTGTGACCTTGGGGCGAGTGTTAGTTTGATGCCCTTCTCTATTTGCAAGAAATTAGGGCTTTGGCAAATTAAAAAGTTAAAAATTACCTTGCAATTGGCTGATCGGTCAGTAAAGTATCCTATGGGGATTATTGAAAATGTGCTTGTGAAAGTGGGAAAATTTTACATCCCCGTGGACTTCATAGTTTTAGATATGGAAAAAGATATTGAAATCCCAATCATCTTGGGAAGGCCTTTCTTAGCTACAGCTAGTGCATTGATTGATGTAAAAGAAGGCAAGCTTACCTTGAGAGTTAGGGATGAGACAGTTGAGTTTGATATTGCTAAGGTTGCTAAATCTCCATCTTCTATAGATACATGTTGTCGGGTTAAAGTTTGTGATGAAGCGGTCGAAGAGGTGTTTGACAAAAGTTGTTTAAAAGACTCTCTTGGAGTTTCTCTGACCCAAGGTGTTAATATTGAAGATGAAAACATTAAGATTGCACCATGGGCGCCAACTTTACAAGCACAAGAGAAAATGCCTTATTGGAAGAGGAAAGTTTCTAAAGAGTTGCAAGAAAAGAAGAAATACCAATAGTCCCCATTGAAGAGGCTCCAAATCTAGAGATGAAATCTCTTCCAACTCACATCAAGTGCTTTGAACCTTCTAGAGGTGCGAAGGTATCTCCATATGGTGCAGATGAAATTAAGAATGATGTTCAAGGAACCTCTAAAATCAATTGCAAAATGTTAAAGCCTTATATCATTAGAGAACCTCTTGAGAAAGGAGTGGCATGCTTTCTTGCTGGCATTACTTGAAGTATGAGGTAAAAATGTCCAGCTAAGAGGACGTTAAAGAAGTGCTTCTTGGGAGGCAACCCAAGTCTTTCTTTTATTTCTTTTCATTAAATTCCTTTGAAAAAAAAATAAAAATATGTGTGCTAAATTCTATTTTTTAGTTATGTGTGTTTAATTTTTGTTTTCAAGTAATGTTTTTTATAGTTCATGGATGATGAGGAGATTGGAAAGCAAGGACTTTTACATTTGGCAAGGAGATGGGAGTACACTCTAACTCATTTACTTGTTTCTTGAGTTTTGATTGTGAATTGATTGTGAATTGGATGGATATTGATTGATTGGTTGGTGAAAATTTGGTTGTTTTGTGCATAATTGATTGTAAATGGGGGTTATGTGTGCATCAAATGCATATATGTTTTGATTGTGTCAATAGGTTATAGAGTTAGGGAGTGTAAAATTGAGAAGTTTCAGTTGGGTGTTGATATTTCAGGTTTCACTATTTTTCTAGACTGCACAACTTGATATGCACAACCTTGTGCAGAAATTTTCAGTTCTGTCTGTTTTGTGAATTTTGGAAAAAATGGTGCACAACCTGATATGCACAACCTTGTACAGAAATTTTCAGTTTTGTCCATTTTGTGAATTTTGTGAAAAATCACAATCTGATGTGCATAGGCCTTTTGCAGATTTTTTTAAATATATTTTTATGAGTTAATTTTGAAAAAATAGTGCACAGGCTAATATGCATAACCCTTATGCAATAAATTTAGCTACTGTTTCTTTTGAAATTTTTGGGAAAATTGTTTAAATTAGAGAGGGGGACCCACTTAGTTTTTAAAAAAAAAAAATAAAAAAAAAATAATAATAATAAATTAATTGCCTAATTTTTTTTTCTTTCTTCCTTTACTTTTTCTTTTTCCTTTTCTTTTTAATTTTTTTTTCTTTTTCTCTTTTCCTATAATTTTTTTTCTTTCCTTTTTCTTCTCTATTTTTCCTTTTCTTTCTTTTTTTTTTTTTTCCTTTTTCCCCCATCTCCTAAAAAAAAGAAACCCTAGCCACCACCTCCATGACCAACCATTGAACTATCATTGCCACCTAAATCCAACACCAAATCACAATCCCATACTCTATCAAAACATCTAAAACCAACTTACCAGACCCTCTTTCCACCCTTTAATCGATAGTTCTTCTCCATTACCCAAAAATCATGGGACTCAACCATCCACTTTTATAGTTTTTCCTTTTTCTCCATGACCTACTCTTTTTATTTACCCCTCTCTTGATTTTGCTTTGTGTTTTGGGATATTTGTGGACATTGGGGACAATGTCCAATTTTGAATTTGGGAGAGAGAGAGTAGTATGTAGTTTGTTTTTATTTTTAGTTGGTTAATTTATTTTATTTTATTTTATTTATAGTTGTTTCTATCTCTTTTTCTTTACTTATTGGTGCTTAATTGTGAATGATATTGAGTAAATGTGATTTTGAGGATTACTTGTTAATTCTTGATGGCGAATGATTAATGAATTAATGATTTTATTGATGAGACTAATTGGAGGCCAAGGATGGGCCATGGTTGATTTTGATGGAGAATTATAGAAGTGTTACAGGTTTTAGTGTTTTTTGTGTTAATTTACTATTCTAAAATCATATTTAGACTTGTTTGCACTTGAATTTTTTTGCTTGAATATTGTGAATGCTGACTTAGAGAGGGCTTATGCAACTGTTTTATCTTTATGTTACCTCGTCCATTTTAGAACATAGCATCCAATCCATTGAGGCGAAATAGGAATCCACTTTTGAGAAATAAAATGATAAAGGCATTTTTGTGTAGCCAATTTCATATATCCACCTTTTGTGTTAAAAATTTTCCCTAGTCGTCCCATTTGAGCCTTTAAATTTCTTTTAGCTTTAGTTTTCTTTCAAAAATTTTGACCAAAATCTTCCTACCTTTATTGTGAATGAGAATGATTGTTGAGTTTAATGCATTTGAGTAGCTTTGATTGGTGGAATTGCACATAACATTGAATTATAAGCTGACGTGGTATTTAGTGTATTTGAGAGCATTCTTTGAGTTGAAAAAAAAAACAACAGAAAAAAATAATAAAGTGATAGTTTGTATCGAGTTTGGGGAAAATATTAGTTATACAAATTCATGATACATTGACGTGTATTTTCCCCAAGTTATGAAGTAATAATTGTTCTTTAAGTTTAAAAAAAAAAAAAGGAAAGAAAGAAAAAAAAGGGATAAAGTTGAATTTTGTCATAGCTTAGTGCAATATTTGCAAGATTCAAGGAATGGTTTGGAAATTATTATGCAAATAGTGTTAGTTGGTAGTTACTTAAATTTATTAGCTTGATGATTATTCTCAATTTTGTAAATGTTGGCCTATTTCTTGTGAACCCCCTACCTGTTAAGACCCCATTACAAGCCAATAAAAGACCTTTTGATTCTTTTAAGATTGTGGATTCCATTAGTGGAGATGGATTGTTTGATTATGCCTATGAGATGGATGCAGCCTTGAAAATAATTTTAGAGGTTTATATCGATGAAATTGAGTGTATATGCCTATCTGAAGTGCAACAATATCCTTTTTTTAATTTTTGTGCAATCAAAGTCTTCATATAATTGAAGGGTAGTTAAATTTGAATGTTTTGTACTTTGCCTATGATCCTTTTATTTTTCAAAGATAATTCCAATCTCTTGAGGTCTTCCTAATATGTCTAGTCAATTCAATTGTTAGTAAATCATTTATTTCACTATTGGAACTGGAATTTCTTTTGCTTGAGGACAAGCAAAGCTCTGAGTTTGGGGGAGTTTGATGTGCTGGAATTTTATATTAATATTGCTATTGTTTTACCCTTAATTTAAAGGTATTTTAGTGCAAATTTTGATTAAATCCTCAAAAATTCCATTTATTTGATTAATTTATGATTTTTGATGTGTTTTATAGATTTTGCGGGTTTTAGATCTTAATTGAAGTAAAAAAATAGAGGAAAAGAATTGAAGAAATGATCAAAGCAAAATTCTGAGCTGAAATCTGTCAACCCAATTTGCACAACCTGAATTGCACAAGTCCTGTGCAACCACTGCAGAATCTGTTACGAGTTTTATTAAAATAAATGGGGTTGATGTGGATTAAATCTTAACCAATCCTCTTTTAAATAACTGGGACCCATCCTAAATTAGGGGGATTAGATAAGGAAAAGAAAATAGGGTTTTTAAAAGAGGAAATAACAAGAAATCAAGGGGGGATTGTTTTGGACAGATTTGGGAAAGAGATTTGTGTTTTTTCTGTAGAAGGGGAAGAAACAGAGGAATGCAGCAGAGCACGAGGACAGACAACTGGAATTTTGAGGCTGGAGGATTATGTTTTCAACCTTCAAGATTCCAGAATTTTGATCTCCTAGAAGCTTTTCTAAACCTTATTTCTTTATTCCTTTAGTTTTATTGAATTCATGGATTGTTATTGGATTTATTCAATTTGTTCTTTCATTGAATTAATTATGAGTAACTAAATCAATTTTTTAGGGTTTAGATGGATTTTGGTTAATTGTTATTGAATTCATATATACTTATCATTTATTCATTCATATTGAATTAAATTGTTTTTCTTGTGCTTTAAGTGTGTGATTGATTGGTCACCTTTTACACAATCTAAGGTGTTGTATGGAGTAGCGAAAGTGAAAGTACAACATTAGTTTATGGGAAGAACAAACTTAGGATTAATGCTTCATAGACATATGGGTATTGCCTAGGTGGTAAATTGTTTAGTTTTCCATTGTGCTTAATAAGTTTAATCTAATTTCTTGCAACCACGACTGTAGGTGTAAGATTAGAATTAAATATTAATAATCTACCTTGAAAGAGGATTTTATTTAATTAAGGGAAAACCACCTTTAATTTCAATTTGTTGGATTAATTGCATAAGTGTGTATGAATCATTAGCATGAAAACTAATTGATATCTAAACCCTAGGTCTTTCTTTCATTGAATTAAATCTTAGTCAAATTGCTTGATTTATTTTTGTTAGTTTACTTTTAAATCAATTTCCTTAGTTAATTAAAATTCACCTACTCTATTATTCTTTTTCTTAGATTAAATATTAGAAACTTTAGACAACTTTGGTAATCAATTCATTTTCTTGTGGGATCGACAACTCTTTACTCATTAAAACTATTCGCTACAATAGACCCGTACACTTGCGGTGCAAAAAGTACGAACACTAGCTTTAAGTCATATATGGCAACTAAAGCAAGTAAGGCACAAATAGAGCTATGTTTAACAATAGGTGAGAAAATATCATTGAAGTTAATTCCACGAACCTAACTATAGACCTTTGCAACCAGCCGTGCCTTGTATCTAGATCTTCAACACTTAGAAGCCCTCTTTCTTCTTCAAAATCCATTTGCAACCAATAATCTTCTTGTCTTTTAGGCGGTTTCACTAATTCCCTTCCATTTTATGCAGAGACTCCACCTCGTTTTGCATAGCAACTAACGATTTGGGTAAATCATCAAAAGAAATAACTTCTAAATATGTGGAAGGTTCATTAACATCATTAATTTCTTATGCCACAGCCAATGCATATGCAACATAATTTGTATTAAGTAATCTCTAAGGTATTTTTCTCTCTCTCATTGGCCTATGTGTATCAATGGATTGCTCCTCTTATGGTAATTTTTCTATTTCAATAGGAGTAGGTAATTGAACTGGATTTTGCTGTAAAATACCATCCTTCGAAGGTAAATTCTCCATCTCAACTTTTACAAGTTTAATTGAGTTCTTCACACCTATGTCAGAAGAAATAGAAAACTCCTTTTTTGGTGAAGTATAATAGACTCATCAAATACAACATCCCTACTGATTATGGTTTTAAGTGTTTTAGGATCAAAGTACAAGACCTTATATCACTTTACACTAATAGGATAACCAATAAAAATGCCTTTTTAAATCTACGCTCCAATTTGCCATCATTAACATGAACATAAACTAAGCAACCAAATATCTTAAGTCAAAATACTTAGCATGTTTACTAGACCATAATTCTTCTATAGTCTTACAATTAATAGATGTAGATGGAGAATGATTAACCAAATAGTAAGCCGTAGAAGCCGTCTCTGCCAAAAAATCTTTGGATAGGTCTGAATTGGATAACATGCAGTTAGCTTTCTCTAATAGAGTTCTGTTCATGCTTTCGACTACACCATTCTGTTGTGGGGTCCCTATAACTGTTAAGTGTCTAACAATACCTTTATCTTTGCAAAATTTATTGAATTCACTGTTATAAAACTCTAATCCATTATCAGTATGAAGGTGCTTAATTTTCTTATTTGTTTACTTTTCTACCAAAGCCTTCCACTGCTTAAAAATGGTTAAAACATCATTCTTTTTTTTTTTTTCAGAAAATAAACCCATACCTTTCTAGAATAGTCATCAATGAAGGTAAGCATGTACTAAGCACCACATTTTGAAGGAACACGAGCAGGTCCCCAATAGTCTGAATGAACATAATCCAAAGTGCCTTTAGTCTTGTGAATTGCAGTATTGAAACTGACTCTCTTTTGTTTGCCAAAATCACAATGCTCACAAAACTCTAATTTTGACGTATTTTGTCCACATAAAAGACCTTTTTTTGCTCAAAACATCCAAACCTCTCTGACTCATATGTCCTAGCCTCATATGCCACAATTTAGTGACATTAGAATCTAACATAGAGGATGAAGAAACAATAGCTATACCTGTCACAACAAATCCTTGCAACATATAAAATCTATCATTTTTCTGTAAACCCTTCATTACAACAAGAGCACCTTTCAAAACCTTCAAAACTCCATCTCCATCAGTAAATTCATGACCAAAAATTTCTAACATACTCAAAGAAATAAGATTTTTCTTCAAGTCAGGAATATGTCGCACTTCAGTAAATGTCTCACAACACTGTTATGCATTCTAATTTTAACTGTGCCAATTCCAACAATCTTGTAAGGGTAGTCATCAGCCATTAGAACAAGTCCACTATGAATAGGTTCATAGGTAGAAAATCAATCTTTATTATGACATATATGGAATGTGCAAGCAGAATCTAAAATCCACCTTTGTGTGGATTTGGAATCATCTCCAGTTACAAAGAGAACATCACATTCAAATTCTTTTTCTACAACACTGGCTTCAACTCTCATCATTCTTTTTCTGATCCTTATCTTTATTTTGTTGCTTATTTTGTAATTTGAAACAATCAGTTTTAATGTGCCCCTTTTTCTTGCAATAATTGCAAGTCATTTTTTCGTGCCTGGACTTAGATTTAGACTTGGGTTTGTTATTATTAGCAGAATCTCTTTTTGTAGACCTCCCTGTAACGATCAAGCTTTCTGCAGGATCATCATTACTTAATGCAAGTTCTTTATCCATAAGCTCTTTTGAAAACAAAACTGACTTCACCTCCTCTACAGTAAGCGTAGAGTGTTTAGATGATGAAGGTAAAGAGTGAAGCAACATAAGATCTTTATCTTCTTCATAGTATTTGATATCCATATTTTTCAAATCCATTACAATAGAAAAGAATTTATCAATATGTGATTTTAGAGGTATACCTTTTACCATATTAATTATGTGCAACTGAAGTATTGCCACTAATTTCATTGTGAGAGTTTTCGTCATGTACAATGACTCAAGCTTGGACTATAAATCTTTTACAATCTTTTCAGTAATAACATCACGCAGAACCTCATTTGACAAATATAATTGAATAGCTGCTAGAGCTTTCTCATCTAACTCTTGCTTTTGCTCTTCAATCATTGTTGCAAGCATCTTGTCCTTTCCTAATAGGGCTTTTTATAACTCATTCAGTGTCAAGATTGCACGTATCTTGACTTGACATAGAGCAAAACTGATATTGTGATCATATTTCTCTATATCAAATTTTGTTGTAGCCATAATTCCAAATAAATTTTAATTGAAGCTCTAATACCAGTTTGTTAGGATCTAACTAAAATTTATTTGGAATAAAATATATGTAACGACAAAATAAATAAAAAATAGAGAAGACACAAATTTATGTGGTTCGGCGTAAGCCTACATCCACGAGCAAAGGATAGAAAAAATCCACTAATCAATTAGAGAGATAGAAAATTAGAAAGGAGAATAACACTCAAATCTTAACCCAAATATACCCAATGTGCTCACCACTATCAAAATAAGATTGAAATTATAGCACTCTTAATTTATAAAAATGGGCTCTCAAAACACTAGCTCAATAATACCTCTTTAATTCTCTAACTTGTGTTAATGCTATGCCTTATGAAAGAACAATAACAATACACATATATATAGTGTATTAAAGTAAGCCACTCTTCCAAATCCAAGAAGGAAAATAAACTGGCTCAACCAATTAAACTAGAGATCTTGTTGGATACTTTCCCAAATCCAAAAAGGAAAAGTGATTTAGTCAATAAAATAGAGTTCTTTTATGAATAGGAATTCAAGGCACCAATAACATGTAAGCCTATGAAAAAACAAGTAAAATATATAGTTTAATTAATACATACCATATAAGATCTCCCCAAATTTGGGATTCTAGGCATAGGCCTTTAAGCCTACCTTAGGTCATTGATATTTTCTGAAACATATATAAATGAAATGAGGAAGAAAGATTTTCCCGTGAATGCTCTTCGTTGTGTGTGGGCAGTGGGTAAAAACTCTTCAATTGTCATGGATTATCATCTCCCACTTTCTAATTTCAAAGCCACCTGATAGGTTGAAGACTGATGTTGGGGTCCAAAGCAAGATTTTCCTGTGAATGTATTTGTGCTTATTATCTTGTTTTTTTGTTGTTTTTTCTTTCATAGATGAAATCTTGTTTGGAAGAGTGTTTTAAGTTCTTGATATGATTTTAGTAGATATGTATTATTCTCATGAGTAATGATAATTTTATCATTTTCGTTGAAAAAAAAGGAAGAAAGAAATACAAAATTACACCTAATAGAATATATAACCTTAACTTCCACAAGTTAACTAATTATCATAATTACTGAAGTTAAGGACACCGTACATATTTTACCTTACTATTGATTGATATAAGTAAGGCTAATCTTATTGAATTTCAAGGCACCAATAACATGTAAGCCTACGAAAAAACAAGTAAAACAAGTAAACAACAACAATAAGTATATTTCCTTGCCGGCTATCATAAGAAAATGTCACGGTTAACAACAAAAATTTATAACTTCCTTTTCGGGATGAGAAGTAGAGGTTTTTCCTTTTGTAGTGTTATGCCGAACTTGTCATTCATGTCTAGCATTGCAGTGTCTTCTCCATTTGGAAGAGACCAATCAAAGCAATGTGCTAAAGAAGCCAAAATCAAGCAAAGCTGTCTTGGAGCCATTGGTAGTCCTGGGCAAATCCTCCTTCCAGAACCAAATGGTAGAAATTCAAAATCATGACCCTTGAAATCTAAATTTGATCTCAAAAACCTTTCAGGTTTAAATGATAATGGATCTTCCCAAGCTGAGGGATCACGTCCAATTGCCCAAACATTCAATAATACTTCAGAACCTTTTGGAATAGTATAATTCATAACTTCACAAGTCTCAAGGGCTCGACGGGGAATTAAGAATGGAGCAGGAGGATGTAATCTTAGTGCTTCTTTTACACATGCATTTAAATATGGAAGTTGAGAAACTTGAGATTCATGTATTGAGTTTCTATTGATTTCTCTATCTAGCTCCTGGCAAACTTCTATCATGGCTTCTTTGTTTTTGAGAAGCTCAGCCATTGCCCACTCAACTGTTGTTGTAATAGTATCTACACCGGCACTGAACAATTCCTGCAACACAAAAAAAGATAGTTAATTATTTATCTACTAAAACTGAAAATAGTGAAGTTTAGGGATTGTTTGCTTACAAGAATCAACCAATTGATTTGATCATCATCAAACCCATTTGAAAGAAAAACATCTAAGAAATCTTTATGAGAAGCATCATGGGAATGCCTCTCTCTCCTTTCCCTGATGTCAATTTCCCATACTTCAAACATTTCTTTAAGGCACTTTAACATTTGTTTTCTATGACCCTGAAGATCCAATTCTTCAAGAATGGGATAATAATCTGCCAAATTGGGAGCAGTGCCCAACTCCATCATCCTCCACAGCAAGCTTTTCAGTCCACTAGATCCTTGGTCTTCCATGCTGATCAAGTCCTTAGAGAATAAAAGATTAGAAATCGTATTGAAAACAGTAGCAAATACAACTTCTCCAACATCAACTACTTGTCCTTGTTTACTACCCAAAAATTGAATCAACTCAGACAATTTCTTTTCCCTTAAAGAAGCTTGTAATTCAAGTGCTTTGGCAGAGAAAAGCTCTGTTCTGAAAAGGGTTCTAAAAGACTTCCATTGATCAGAACATGTGGGATTCCAAACAATTGCCATGCGTTCAAGAGCATGGGTTTTGGGAGGAAGCGCTTTCATGATAAATCTTGCTGAAAGTAATCGGTCTTGTTTTTTGAGAATTTCAGAAGCTGCCATTGAAGAAGACCCAACAATTAAAGTTTGAGAACCAAGCCTAAGTGAAATTATTGGGCCACGAACTTCGGCCATGCTTGCCAATAAGATATGTAGCCTTTTCCCAACGTGGGGAATGTTGCCAATAATAGGCCATGGCCTGGGACCTGGAGGAAGACGACACTGTTTTGAAGAAGGAGTAGTAATTATGTGGTTGAGGATAATGAAGATAACTGGTAGAAAAAGAAGAAAAGGAAGTGAAAAGAGATCGATTGCCATTCTTTTACAAGGTGTTTGATCTATCTGAAAGAAGCTTGAACTGTGGATCTTAGAAATTAAGATAACTGATTATATATAATATCTTAAATTTCATTTAAATTCAGGAGTATGCTGAGAAAAGAAAAAAGAAAAACTGGTTTTCATAGAGTAATGTCTTCGACGTGTGTTTGTATATATATATGTATATATCAGTCAAATAGAGTAGGCTGAGAAATCTTCAATTTATCGATTGTCCAGATCAGATGTGTTTTTCATTTTTTTTTAATAAGTTACAATTACATGGTTGTAATTATTTATTATTTTTTCGATTACCATATCTTCAGTAAATTATTGGCAAATTTTCTTTTGAAAAATAGTTATATATATATATATATTATGAAAATGCTGCATTATGAATCAGGTCTAAAATATATTAAATACTATATAAACAGTGAAAAACTCAATGAAATTATTTGATACAGCTGATTAACAATTTGTGTCACTTCATTTGACTCTTGGGCTTGATTCCGAAGATGAAATATTTTTTTTCTTTTTTAGTTAATATTTTTTTTCTTTTTTTTATTTATTTGTAATATTTTCTTTTTTAGTTAATTTTTTATTTATTTATAATATTTGCAATTAAATTAATGGTTCAATTTTTTATTTATTTAATTATTCTAATAAAATTTATATTAATTTCAACAAAAAAAAATTATACTAATGGTTGAATTTTTTCTTCTTTTCTTCTTCTTTTTTTATTTAATTTATTTTTTTTGCATGAAAACACGTGATTTTTCTTTTTTTTAATTTTTTTTTAACTTTATATGTTAATTTTATTTTAATCTTATATTTTTACGATATTTTATACTTTTTTTGTTACATTAAATTTATTTTTTATCATATGCTAGCATTTTTATAAGAAAAATAACATATATTAAAATTAAAAAGATTTAACATATATTAAAATTAAAAAGATTTTAGTCAATGTAATTAAAAGTAACATATGGAAAAATAATTTTATGTTTCTAAAAATTAAAATTAAAAACAAAAATAATTTTAATTTTAATTTTTCTTTCTCTCTTAAATTTTAATTATTTTTTATCATTACGTAATAATACTTTAATTTCTTAAAATTTGATAATAATAATGAAACATTAAAATTAATAATTTCATATTCATAATTATAAATTATATAATACAATAATATGTTATGAATATAAATTTATTAGTAAAAACTATAAAGTAAACACCATAGTACATTAAAATAATATCTAAAATTTTTTATGGTTAGAAACTAATTTATCAAAATTCATAGATTATGGATTTTATTTTTTCAATTATAAAATCTAGATTCATAAGATATAGAGTATAAGTTCATTACTTATAAATAATATATTTTATACTCTTACTAATATAACTAATGGATCTACAGTTTATAAATGATGAAGATACACTATATATTTGATGAACCTATAAGTAATATCTAATAAACCTGTTGCCTATAAGTAGTGAACGTGATTATTATACAAACTATATTTGACAGTTAATTTTTAATGAATTTACACTCCATTATTGATAAATCTACATTTTTGTTTAATAAACTTATAACTTATTATATATAAATTTGCATAACAGTGAATTACAATATTGATATATTTAATAAATTTACAGTTTACAAATGATAAATCTACACCATATATTTAATAAATATATAAATAATACTTAATGAACCTATTTAAAGTTTACAAATGATAAATTGACATCATATATTTAATAAATTTGTAAGTAATATTTAATGAACTTGTTTATAATTTACAAATGATGAACATATACCATATATTGATAAATTTATAAGTAATATCTAATGAACTTATTGCCTATAAGTTGTGAACATGATTATCATACATACTATATTTAAATGTTAATTTTCAATGAATTTACACTCTATAGAGATGAATTTAAAGTTTTTGTTTAATGAATTTAAAACTTATCATATATGAATCAAGATAACAGTGAATTATAATATTAATATAATTGATAAATTTACAGTTTACATATAATGAACCTACACTATATATTTAATGAATTTATAAGTAAAACTTAATAAACTTGTTACTTATAAGTAGTGAATATGATTATTATATAAATTATATTTGATAGTGAATTTTTAATGAATCTACACTATATTACTTTATAATTTAATTTAGCATTTATAGATATAAAATCATAAATTATAAACTAAAAAAATAATATTGTGAAAACTAATTATATAATCAAGTTAATAATTTTTCAAGAGCTTAATAATAATAATAATAATAATAATAATAATAATAATAATAATAATAATAATAATAATAATTATTATTATTATTATTATTATTATTATATTTAAAAAAATTACTCATAAAAATATTAAAATTTATAAATAAAAATTACGTTGAAAAATTAATGATATTAAAATTAATTGTCATTATAAGAATCAAATAAAAAAATTTCAACTATTAATGTAGCTTTTACTTATAAAAATTAATATAAATTTAATTAGAACAATTAAACAAATAAAAAATTTTAATCATTAATATAATTTTTCATAGAGAAATAAAATAAATATAATTTTAATTGCAAATATTATAAATAAAAAAAAACAAAAAAAGAGAATAATTGAAAAAGAAAAAAAGAAAGAATAAATAAAAGAAAGAAAGAATAAATTTTTTTTTTTATTGCCGTGACGTAAACCTGTTTCAAGACTAAAGTGTTAACCAGCTGTGTCAGCTTATCATTTCAATTTTTTTACTACGTATATAACACTTAACTTATACCTGGAACCATAATGTGACACATTCCGGGGTGTATATTATAATTTGTCATATATCATAAAGTTGGAGAAAATGATATTACTACAATAAATTACAATTTATTATATTAATCTAAAATATCTGAAGTATTTCAATTTTTTTATAATCCTCCCCATCGTTTGAAAAATAGATTATTATACAAAAATAGATTATTATACTTAAAAATTTTAAAGTTATTCACAATTGTACCATTAATTAAAATTGCTATCTTGAATTTTTTTTTTCTCCTAATGACATATGATACGAATTAAAAAATAAAAGAAAAATCACTATTTATTCCATCAAATTTAGTCTAATTAACAAATTTATCTCTTTTTTTTGAAAAATTAATAAACTAGTCCTTCATGTTCGTTTTTATTAACAAAATAGTTAATTATTGCTAGTCAAAATAATTTTTATCTAATTTTTAGCAATTAAGGGCATATTTAATAGTGAGTAAATTATTATTATACCCTTGAAGTTTGTCTTAATCTGAGGCGTATAAAACCGAATTGAAACTAAAAAATTGGATCGAATCGACTAATTTGATTTGGTTTTTTAAAACTTCAGTTTGATTTACTTTGAAGATTTTAAAACGGAACTAAATTTCAATTTGATTTGATTGTCGCTCAAAAAATTTTAAAAAATTGAACTATATATATATATATATATATATATATATATATATATATATATATATATATATATATATATATATATATATATATATATATATATATATATATATATATATATATATATATATATATATATTACAATTTACTTACATTTTTCTTAAATATATGAAAAAAAAAAGAGAAATAGCTAAAATACCAAAACCGGCGCAAACCGACTAATCAAATTGAATCTTTTCAATTCAGTTTGGGTTTTCGTCATTAGTTTGGTTAGGTTCAGTTTGATAAAAATGTGAGTTTTAGCTATTTGGTTATTTCAATTCAGTTAGATTTTTACCATAAGTTCAATTTGATAAAAATGTGAATTTTGGTTATTCAGTTATTTTAGTTTCGTTCGATTTTGAATCGAATCGACCGTTTGCATATACCCCTTACTTTATAAGCACTTTAGTATTTGTTAATAAACACCACTTTAGTCCTTGCTTGTAAAACTATTATTTTTTTTTACTAAAGTAAAATTATAATTTTTATTTTACTAAACTTTAGCTATTGAGATTTTATTTTATATAATATTTTCATTCTCAGAGTTTGAAAATATAATGTATTTTAATCCTTTAAACTATTTTACACTGAAATACTTTAGTATACAATACTTAATTTTTAAAATCTTACACATTTTATTTAAGTTCAATGAATTTCCTATATTATACAATATTTTAATCTCTCAAAATTTTATATTTTACAGTTTTAAATTTACTTAGGGACTAAAAATGCTAATTTTTAAACAGTAGAGACTAAAGTGCTAATTAGGACAAATCTTAGGGTGCTATAATAATTTACCTGTTAATAGTACAAGTACTAAAATATCCTTGATTATAAAGAACAAAATTCAAATTGATTATTTTTTTTCAATTTATCTAATTACAGCCAAAATTAATTTTGTTACATAATTAATATAATATTTTCTTTTAGTTTTTAATTGAATGGAACTTAATTTTTTTTTAATTTTAAAAAATGCTTTACATATTCCAATAATACAAAAAATTATATTTGAAGTAATAAAATTATATATGCATTCCAAAATAATTAAAATGAAAAGTTATATATTTTTTATAGTGTAGAATATTCTTATTATTTCTGATAAAAATATATTTTTAAATAAAATACTATTTAATCTTTGAGATTTGATGAAATTAATAAAATTGTTCATTCTTTTTGAGAAAGTAATTAAAACCCTCATTATGCTTGCTTGCATCAATGCTATTAGTACTTCCATCAAAAAAAATGATAAAAATATATAAAAAGACCAAAACGATCTTTATTTTATTATTAGATTTCCATTACACCATAAAAAAAAGGCAATAAAAAAGAATAATAACCATAAATTGTTTCAAACACAGCTTAGGCCTACTCAACAAATATAACCAACTACTAATCCACATTTCTAATCAATTTTGGAATCCAAATCACAAGTAACAAGCTATATATCCAAAATAAACACCATCAAAGCATAGTGAATGTAGAGGAAGAAGATAGAAAAGAACAAAGAATGTGAAAATTATACAAGGTGAAGATAGTTTCTTCCCAAATTCCTTATTCATAGCTTATGCAAATCTTTCTGCCCTCAAATCCTACAATTGTCTTAAGAATCCTCCTACTCTGTCCTTGATTACTCTGCTTCATTATACAAGTCACACTTCAATACAAAATAATTAAAATTGACTAAACCAAGAGTCTAATTAACAAAAATTTTGAAAAAAAAATAATAATCACTTAAAGTGTCCCACTTTGTACCCAAAAAAAAATTTTGCATGATAGCATTCTTGATAAAAGAATCTGTTAGAATAATTAATGAAAAAACATATACAATGCCAGATGAAGAATTTTTACAAGTTCGACACTTGACAACCAAACTCAATTTGTTGAAGTGAGCAAATGACAAGTCGAGAAGAATCAGTTGACTAAGTGAAGAAAGGACTAATTCTAACTTTTTATGAAGCGAGGTAGAGCAAGTTTGAAGACAAAGTGAGAAAGAGCAAGGAGAACACTGCATAAACTTTCAAGTGTTTATAATAGGCTTAATATATATTTCCCTCCTATAACCTAGCAGCATTAGTCATTTTGCCCTTACATTTTAAAATAACTAATTTAACATTTAAACTCATCAATTTAGAAGTATATATCTCCTAATTATCTCAATTGGGTATATACCTCTTAATTATCTCAATTGGGGGTGCGTGTAATACACTTGTACTGACGTGAAAAAAATAAGAATTATTTGACTTTTTAGCTGACGTGGAGGTCTGTCCTTTGATTAACAAGTTTTATTTCCAGCCAAAACACTTAGAATATGATATTACCATATTACCCTTTCTAAATTAACAAAATAATTAATTGTAGCTTTAAATCTGCACACTTTGTACCAAAATTCTTAGAGAATATTTAAAAAAATTAACAATCGAGTTCTTGACTCAATTTCTTATGTTGATCTCCATTTGCAACCCAATACTTTAACATCTCAAGTTCTTGACGTTCTTTCTTAATATAGAAAAATATCTGCCAATTACTTATTAAACAATAAAAAAGGGAGAAAATTAAACAAAAATCCCACTAGCTGACATCTAATCCAAACAAAATCTAAAAAAAAAGAAAAATGCAAAAACCCATCAAATCCCATTTTGCTGCTCACCTAAAAAAGGGGGAAATAACAAAACCCATTTCATTGCATACCCAAAAATTGGCCAACAAATGAAAGAAAAAAGAAAGAAGTAAAAAATTACCTCATGTTTAAGATCAAGAGGAGGGTTATCATCTCTAAAAAGGTACTTAAAAAAGGTGTCGAGGTTGAGACTTTGTTTGAGCTCTTGGTAATGATCAACAATGGCTTTTGCTTCCTCTATGGTAACATTATCTTGTTTTTAGATCTCAATAAGGTAGGAACAAAGATGATCAATGGTCATGATCCCTTTCTCCGAGTAGCTTTTAAACAAAGCCTTAATCTCCTTTTGCGCCACCATGACTGCTGCCATTTTCAACCTACTGTGGAAGCGGAAACAGAGTATTACCCATTTTTCAAATTAAAATCAGCCCAATCTGTACAGAAACTAAATAATTAATGGATTTTTGAAGTTATGAAAGGAGAATGGCCATTAGTAGTTAACATCAAAAGCATTCAATATGTTGATTACATAAATGAAAAATATTAGCCAATTCACCTTTTTTTTTTTTTTTGGTGCTTCTTAGCTCCCAATAAAAGAGTTTGGTTCTAAGAATTTATGAGCGGTTTTATGGCTACTGTTGGCCATGGAAGAGAAGAAGCGGTGGTGGTAGTTTGGGTTTTGGGTTTGGGATAGAGAGGAGAATAAGAGAAAGGGCATTAGGGAAAGAGAGAAGCGAGAGAGGAAATTTGACATGGATTTAACAATAAGCAAATTTTAGTCTTTTTATTTTACTCTTTTAGTCATCACTCGCCTTCCATGCGTGTACTTGCACGCTCTTTGCTGAATGGATAATTAGAGGAATAACATATGTGATTTGTTAGGAGGCAAAATGACCAGTGATGCCAAGTATAAAGGAAAATATGCTTTTGGCCTTTACAAAATTATCATAATATAATAGTAACATAAAAATATGAATACATTAAATTTAAATAACAATACAACCGAAACTTGTATTTCACACAAACATCACCATTGGTACTTGAGGATGGTTTGACATTTATCTCCTAATAAACAATAGTAACCAAATAATTTTGAGCACCGTAAAATTATTTCTCCTCAAACTACAATTGTGCATGAACATAAAGATTCGATATATTTGAAGAATGAACAAAACTCCTTTATATAGAGAACATAAAGGGATAAAAATTAAATCACTTCAAGAAAAGTTACAAAGTAATTAAATCAAGGGTAAATTTAGTCCCTAGTTTGCTTTAAATAATGATTTATCTATGCAGTTTGAGAAATGAGCTCTTTAGTCTTTGATTTTCATTCCGTTACACTATATAATCCTTTTATTTTCCATTAAGAATTTATAACAAAGTCTAAAATGCCTATTATTTTCAATTAAATTTTCTATTTCATGCCATCTTTCTCACACTAATCCTAGAAGATAATATTGATACAACAATTTTCATAACATTTTAATATTTTTTTTGCCTTTTTTGGATTTTTGATGATTTTTACATTTTTTTCTTGGATTTGTAAAATAACCATTAATTAAGAAAAAATAAAAAAGGAAGCAATTAATATGTTCTAATTTTATAATACTAAAAAAATTAGTTATCCATATTTGAGATTACAAAGTAATACCACACTCCATAATAACTCGAAAACAAACTGCCTTGCCTACCTAACTTTTCACAGAGTTCAGAACAACAACGAAGAAAATTAATGGAAGATGGAGAGTCCTTAAACGAATGGGAATAAGTACATGGAAATTGTTGCTATTAAAAACAATGATCATCTTCAACATGACATCTCTATTTTCCCTCTAGCTACCATAAAGGCCTCCAAATTCTACCATCGGGAGCACTATCACCACTAAACTCTGAAACTCTTACCCCAATCGATAAGCAAGAACCTTATTGGAGAAGAGGTGATTGTTGCAAGCTCAATTTTGGCTCTGATATGGCAAACAAAAAATTTTGCTCCATGCTAGTCATAATTAATAGCCCAGCTCCATCTCTTGAGGTAATTGCAAACTAGCACCAACCTTCATCTTAAGCCAAATGCATTGCAAATCAGTTTCATCACAAATCAGCTTCATCTCACCAAGTTGCATTACCAATTCTTATTCTATAGTTAGCATTTGTGCTTTATTTATGGCTGATCAGCCTAATCCTTCGCTTGTTGCCACTCTTGTTAGTTCAGATGCTGCGGCATCTTTCGCTTATGAGTTAGCACTTTTAAGGAACCATAATGGCACATAGATGATATGATAGGGGGAGAGATAATTTTGGTATTTAAAATTATCATCATCATCGTCATCATTATTATTTAAATTTTTTGACGGAAATATGTAAAAACTTTGACAGAAGGATTGTTTAATATAACGGAAGAAAACCTTAAGAACTAAATAATTTATTTCTCAAATTGCATGAACTAAGTCATTATTTAAGGAAAGCCTCAAACTAAATGGTACTTTATCCTTAAATCAATTATCATTCAAACATTCAATTGACTTTAATTTGATTGATTTCCCAACAGATTCAAGCTTAGCCTTCTTAGCAACAATTGGTGATGGAGCTCCTTTGCTCAAATTTGGAGCAAAAGTATCTAACCCATGACCCAAAAGGATAATGTTCAAATTGGCCCTTCAACTTGATAGCAAAGTCCAATTGGGCCCAAATTTGCCTTTTAGTCCAATTAAAGACAATAATTTCCAAAACTGTACAAATAGGCCCAAATTTTGCTTTGGTGGGATGCGTGTTGTACACGCAGTCAACACAAAATAAAAAATAATATTTTTATTAGATATAATAAATAAAGGTAATAAAAAGAAATTAATAACAAATTCACACAACTTGAAGTAAAGTTCACATATCAAAAACCTTTAAAGCATTATTCAAATGCCCACACTTTGCATACATATCAACTAGAACTATGCCAATTTCAATATTCAGCTACCACCTATTCTTCACATTAATGCAATGAACCGATTTTCCAATCAGCAAACCAAGAGAACCCATCTTTATGCAACTTGATAAAATAGTTCCCATAGTCACTTGGTTCGATTTCAGTTCCCCACTGGCCATCATTTCTTGAAATGCCCATAACCCTTTATCCCAATACCCATGATTAACATAGGCCATGATTATGGTAGACCAAGTGGCATTTCCTTAAAAATTGCTTGTGCTTTATTAATATCTCCTTACCTTGAATACCCAGTAATTATCATATTCGATGTAATAATATTTCTTTTAGGCATTTTGTCAAACAAGAGGCACGCATCATGGGTAATTACTGGAGAGATAAGAAGTATTCTTGACTTTCTTGGCAATGCGCCGCCACCACCACCAACTCCACCACTGGTAGAAGCAGAAGAGCAATGATCACCTCTTTAATCAGGTAAACATAAGCACCTTTGCCAAACTGTCTAACAATTCTAAATCTATTCTCATCAATCCAAATATCTCCTCTTCCATTAATGGCATCGTATAAAGCATTCAGCCTCGAAAAAGTGCACCCCATCTCTCTTTTTTCTCTCTCTTAAAAGAATAAAAATTCAGCATTCTTTTACTTTAGATCTTTAAGTTCGCATTTCTTTGTTTGGATCTTATAGCTTTCTTTCACTCTATGTATGTAAAATTAATTTTTTAATTTCTTATTCACTTAATAACTGCTCACTCTCCTAATTAGGAAAGTGTTATATACACACCCCACTAGAGTTAAAATTGGGCTTATTTATAGAATTTTTAAAATTATTGTCTATATTTGGATTAAAAGACAAATTTGGGCCCAATTGGATTTCGCTATCAAGTTGAAGAGTCAAATTGAGCGTTTATCCTAACAAAAAAGCGATGCAAAAAAGAATTTAGCTTAAAAAAAAATATAAATTTAGAGGAAATTCAAGAAGATAAACATCATTATTTGGGATAGAAGAGTAGCTAAAGCCTTGTATCACCAATGGATAGGAGTAAGGTGTGTGGATATAACTAAGTCGAAGGAGAGCTTTCTACAAACAATGTAGGCTGGAGTAGTGATGATCTCTTCAAAAACAATCTTGGTGGCGATGGAAATGAGTGTGTGTGTGTGTGTGTGAGAGAGAGAGAGAGAGAGAGAGAGAGAGAGCATTTAAGCACCATAATTCGAATGGTTAGCCCTTTCTTGTCTATAGCTAATGGGTACAACGGTGGCTTGAGCTTCACTATGTGAAGCCTAACTGCATACTAGCTTGTCAATTTTGTAAAGGATAAACACTCATTCTTGTTTAGTTTAATTAGGATGCTGATAAGATTAGGGATGATAATATTTTAGGTACAAATGTTATTTTCTTTTTTTATTTTAACAAAAAAAAATAGAAAAAAAGACGGAAGGACTACTAACATTAACAGAAGCAAACCTGAGGGATCTTTTAATTATTTTTTAAAAAAGGAGGCACCACTTCATTAATTTATTCAAACGTCAAAAACTAAATAATATTTAATATTATTTTTTATTATTTATAATATATAGTATAATTTCTTATTTTTTAGAAAAAAAAGGGTAAAAAAATAAAAAAACTAATATTTAATTTGAGTTTTTATTCAAAGAGAGGAAAAAAAAAAGAAGAAGAAGAGGCTACACTATATTAGATTTAATAACCACATTATATATATATATATATATATATATATATATATATATATATATATATATATATGATCTATTTCATTCACCTAATGGAAACTTTTAATTATTTTAAATAAAATGACTATTTTGTTAACTGAAATAAATATAAGAGATTATTTGATTTAGTTTTCAAAAAGAAATATAAACTTGTTAATTATGTCAAATCATAAGGAATAAATATTAATTTGACAAAAAATATATTAAAGTGGACCCATCCCTAATAACTTAAATGTCATTTTTACTTGGTTTTAATTAATAAGCCTAATTAAGTATTGAGATTAGTTAATTTCTTAAAAAGTAAAAATTAATTATTTAATTAAATAAATATATGAGAGTAAATAATAATTTGGTCATTAAAAATAAACAATTGCATATTACGACTAAGGGTTAATGATAATACTTTATATATTTTCTAGATAATAGTGAGAAATTGAATCTCTCCATATTCTCTCTATCTCTAGATTCGAGATTTCTATGAAAATCAATTTTTAATTTAATTTTCTTCGTTGACTTTATATTTTTATATTTATTAGTATATATAAATCATGATCTTCAGTCAAAATTAAGTTTTGATTTATCAATAGTATCTACAAAATATATATTATCTTTTTATTTTTTATTTTAACAATAGGTAGGAGTTAGAAAGAGAGAGGGGTGTTAGCTTTGGTCCCTCCAACATGTGCAGCAAGCACATGACCACCAGGACAAGAGCTGGGTGGCTAAATATATGTTATCATTAACCCTCACAGTTCATATGTATTCATTTATTTATTTATTTTTCAAATCTAGACTGTTTGTTGTTTGTAATTTCAATGTCCCACGTGTTTAGCAAAGCATTGGTTACAAATTAAAAAGATTTTTTTTTCATTTTTTATAGCAAATAAGATTTTTTAAGAAGTTGTTTTAATGCCTATTAACTAAAAATACCTTAGACTTTTTAATTTTTATAATTTTATTCCATCATTGAATAGATTATCATGTTCAAAACTTGTTCACAATTGTTCTGTTACCACAAGTTTTTTTTTCCCTACTAAGGCATTTGACGTGAATTAAAATATAAAAAATAATTTATTATTCAATCCTTTAAATTTCGTCTAATTAATAAGTTTGTTTATTTTTTTTTTTAAAACTAATTAAATAGTTTTTCATGTTTATTTTTTTAGTAAAATAGTCTTTTATTATCCGTCAATCAAGTTTAGTAATTAAGGATATATATAATAGTAAAAGTACTAAAATACTTTTGATTATAACAAAAAAAAAATCAAAATTTTGAGTATTTTTCAGTTTGTCTAATTAACTTCAAAATCATTTTTATTACATAATTAAGATTTTTCTTTTAATTTTTTAAAAATATTTTACGTATTCCAACGATACAAAAAATTATTTTTTAAGTAAAAAAAATTATATATGCATTCTAAAATAATTAAAATGAAAGATAATATATATTTAGATGGTGTAGAATTTTTTTATTATTTATTATAAAAATATATTTTTATTATTTAAAATGTATAGTATATTATTTTGATAATACTTATCTTAAAAGTCTATTTTAAACTTAAATGGTAAGTCAAATAACTTAAAATTTTTATTAAATATAATAAGTGAATTTTGTTTGGCTCTTCAAAATAGCGCTGCAATAACTCTCTCTCTCTATTCAAATCTAAAACTAAAAGTCTGGTACTCTTAAGATGGTGCCTTTTTAAATGATTTTTAATAGAAAAGGAGTTGTCATTTTATTTTTGCAATAAATAAAGTTTTTTTACAACGATTATAAAAAAATGAATATATTTAAATTTTTTAAAAGGAAGATAAATTAATTTTGTACAATTATAGAAAAATATTTGATACATAAAAATAATAAAATATTTTTTAGATATCAAATATAAATAGTAATTATAAAAAAATATGTTTATCTTCATATTTTTCAATTAGAATAATAATATCAAAACTAGATTATGTTTATGCATAATTTACTAAATTTTATGCATAGTATAGTCTACACATTAATTTTGTAAATTTTTTACTTCTTGTAAATATTCTATCATTTCTGTTATTTCTAATTCTGTTCTCATTGGTTAGTTTAGTTAGTATGTTTTGTTTATATTTGCTGAGTTGGAACACAATTTGTATATAAGAATTTTCTTTTATTGTTGTTTTGATGAGAGAGAATAATTGAGCGCAATTTACTTTCATAACCTCTCTTCTCTTCTATCTCTAATCTTTCTGTACCTTAACCATGGTGTTTCTAGAGTTTTAACCATGGAGTTTCTAGGGTTTTGATTATTAAAATACAATTTGTGAGAACTTTCCACAAATCAATTGTGACGGAAACTGAAGGAGAAGTGGAGAATTGAGAGCAAGATCAAAAGACTTAGCAAACTCGAAACACGCAAATCCACAACTATAGAGATCCACTCTCGTTGCAGAGTTCAATTCATCCAGGCATTATTTTGGTAAGCGCACCTTTAACTGGATATAATTTTTTGACTTAGAGTAGATCTATGAAAATTGCCTTAGGAGATAAGGTGAAATTAGGGTTCATTAATAGTAAATGTGAGATGCCTAGTGAGGATTCAGATGATTTCTAGTTATGGCAGTGCATTAATTTTATGGTGACGTCTTAGATATTAAACTCAAAATCCAAAGATGTAGATCTAGTTGAGGCTTTCTTATATGTAGAAAGTGCAAGAGAGTTCTGGAAAGAATTAGAGGAAAAAAGAAAGGTTTAGGGAATCTAATGGTCCCATGGTATATCAGATCTACAGAGAAATCAATTCAATTTCTCAACGGAATTTAACAATGGCAGTTTATTATACTAAATTGAAAAAGCTATGGGATGAATTGCCCTGTTTAGTACCAATTATAGTTTGTAATTGTGGAGCCTTGAAAAGCATTACAGAAATAGGGTGTATGAATATGCTCATGTAGTTTCTAATTGGATTAAATGAGATATATGACCATGTTAGGACCAAATCCTACTCATGGATCCTTTGCCTAGTGTTAACAACACATATTCAATAGTGTTGAGAGTATAGAAGTACAGGGAGGTTTGATATGCCAAAATGCACACTAACAAACTGCAAGTGCATAGGTCATTATCAAGTGATAAAGTAGTGAGTATGAGTATCGTCTCCATGAGGATAGTATATAAGTACTAGTGCAAACTTCAACTATTGTCTAGTGAATAATCAAGATGAAGATTAATTAAACAAAGCTAACCTAAGAAAGCAAGTAAATGATATTGATGGAAATAATATAGGCAAAGCTAATCTAAATATAAATCCCCCTAGTTGCTTATGGATATCAAACAATAGATTGAATTGAACTCTCACTAAATTAGATAAAAACCTTTCTCAAGTGATTAAATCCCTAACTTCCTAAGTATTATAGGGGAATCTCTTATCAACCTATAATCAAATAGAAGCAGCATTAAGTTCAAGAGATTAACATCTAAAGAAGTTTGTAGGTCTATCTCTAGCACCCCAATCAACTCTCTATTTCCATGAGTGATCTATCTATATCAGGATATCTCTACTCGTCTGTTGCGCGATTACTGCAAGTGCACAGATCGTTTACAAGTAATAAAGTGATGAGTGAGTATCGTTCCTACAAGGAAGGGTTTGTCAAGTACCAATTTTAAAATTACTAAGATAAAGAAGAATATGAAAAGGTTGTGGCCTGTGCATAGCCTTCTTGCAGCAACAATAATTATTTTTGATTCTTCATGGCATGTAAACTTGAGTTTGCCATGTTTAGAACCATCGTCAAACAATGTTACCCATAGACTAAATGCAGGGATTTTAGCTTTGGCACTAAAGCATGTACATTGCCAATGGCAGCCACCTCTTGCAATTCCAAGATGCTCCACCCAAATTCACTAACTTTTTGCTTTAACACCTCTATAAAATAGATTTTCCTCTCCAAAGAAAATATAGAGACTATAAGCACTGGCCACATACTTGATTCTCTAACAAATACACACTTAAAGAAAGGTGGCAAAGGTGTGGGATCATGTGTGGCTAGGTGTTCATTTGATGGAAATTGGGGTAAATGAAGAGTGGTTATTGGGGTTTTGAGTGGTTTATTTCTATTCTCTTCAAAAGGTGGGAGGGCTAGAAAAATAGGGGAGGTGTGATTTTCAGCATCTATAGTTTCCCCCTCCATGTTCTCCCATATCTCACTATCATCAAAAGAGAGTTCTTCAACACTTAACTCCACTCCATTCATGTCCCATTGCTGGATTTGGGGTTGCTCACTTAAGTAACCATCAAATTTTGTGTGCAAGAACCCTAAATTGTCCTTACCTTTCTCTTGTTGATCACTATCATCATTCCACAACCAAGTTGTGGTGTTGGTCCTTTGTTGTTCTTTCGAAATGGATTTGGTTTCGCTAGGCAAATTGCCTTCAGGTCTCTCACTTAGCAGTCTCAAAATTTGCCCAGTGAAATTCTCTAGATTGTGAAGAGAAGTTTGTTGGTGTTTCAGAGCTGTCTTGATGCTTTGAAATCTTTTCTCTGTAGCTTCAACTAAAGTCACAAACATCTCTTCCAACCTCTGCTCCTTTTTTGCATATTCGTTATCCTCCAATGTAGTGTCCATTTCAAATTGAGTTGGGAAGCCAACTGCTAATGCCTCATTTCTTTTGTCCAATTCCCTAACCCAATTCTCCGTAGACACCATGAATCTTTCTAATGCAAGCTCAAGGGATGATTTCTCTATTGGTACTTCCCATCCATATTCCTCTGGGAAATCAGTGTGATAGATGTACCCATGATCGTGATACTGATTTCCCTGGTATCCCCATTCTATATTCGGGTAAAAGTTCCAGTCCTGATAGTTTCGATCAGCCATGGAGAGATTTTTCTTTTTCTCTTTTTTTTTTTTTTTTTTTTTTTTGGTAACACAAACTTAAAACAAAACAAAAACGTAAAATAGAAAAAACAAATAAAATAGTAAAAATAAAACAAATAAAACAAGGAAAGCAAAAAGAAAAACAAATACGAAAATGTAAAGATAAAAAACTAGATCAATAATCTCTATTAATATTGCTAATATTATAAAACTATCCTTGGCAATGGCGCTAAAAACTTGATGTGCCGAAACACACATTAACAAACTGTAAGTGAACAAGTAATTATCAAGTAATAAAGTAGTGAGTATGAGTATTGTCTCCACGAGGATAGTATATAAGTACTAGCGCAAATTTCAACTATTGTCTAGTGAATAATCAAGATGAAGATTAATTAAACTAAGCTAAATTAATTAAGCTAACCTAAGAAAGTAAGTAAATGATATTGATGGAAATAATCTAGGCAAAGCTAATCTAAATATAAAACCCCCTAGTTGCTTATGCATATCAAACAATGGATTGAATTGGACTCTCACTAAATTAGATAAAAACCTTTCTCAAGTGATTAAATCCCTAACTTCCTAAGTATTATAGGGGAATCTCTTCTCAACCTATAATCAAATAGGAGCGACATTAAGTTCAAGAGATTAACATCCAAAGAAGTTTTGTAGGTCTATCTCTAGCATCCAAATCCACTCTTTATTCCCATGAGTGATCTATCTATGTCAGGGTATCTCTACTCGTCCAATATATAAACAATATCCAATCAACAAGCTAGCAATTGCTAATTGGAATAATAAGATTTATCGTGAAAATAAAACAACCAAAGATTAAAGTTTAAATCCCTTAATCTATACAATCAAAACTAGGGTTCATTACAAATAGAATTAATTCATATTAAAATTGAAGAACGAAGATGCAGAAAATAAAGGAGAAAGAAATCTCAAATAGATCTTGAAGATGTTTTTTTGAAATCTTCTCTTCAATCTTTCACATTCACTTGGATTTTGGTCTTTGATTCTATTAAATCATCAATAAATCTAGCCTTCAAGTCTCTCCCATGACTCTAGGGCTTAACCTACCCTTAAATCTTCATTTTTGGCTCTGTGGTGGCTCTCCTCTGGTTTTTTGCATCAGTTTCTTTATATAGGCGCGATTCTAGGTTCAGGACATGACCAGTGACACGGCCATGTCTTTGGGTGTGTCGACGCTATGGCTGCGCACCACGGCCGTGTCTTAAGCCGTGTGAAGCTACTGGAAATATTGGAATTGGCCCTTAATGACATAGGTAGGGACACGGCCGTGTCACAGAGATGAGCTTCAATCCTTTGCCCGTTTTCTTCCATTTTCGATCGTTGGCTTCATAGCTTCTTCATAAATTGATCCATGGCCCCTAAAAACATAAAAGAACTTTGGAAAGACACTAAACAAACAAATCAAATTCAATTTAGGGATAAAATACATTAAGAACAAGGGGTAAAATATAGTTAATTAAACACTTATCAACGTTCTCAATCCAATTATAAAAGGTGATTCTAAGGTGAGTGCTATGTTTGTTAGGAATTCAAATAAGAGAAGAGAGTTAATCAAGGATAGGAATAAGGATGGTTTGAAGACATGATATTGGAGGAAGATAAAGAGTAAAAGAAGGATAATTATAAGAAATTGTATAAGTATTGTGACTACTGTAATATGGTAGGTCACACTAGGGATACATGTTTTAAGATTCATGTATAGCCTAAGTGGTATGATGAATTGAGGAAGCTGAAGGGGTATGAAGATGAGAAAAATTCTAAGACTAAGTAGTAGTACAAAATTGTTACACAAGTTGTTGATACACCACTTAAAGAAATGCAGACTAATCAAGATTAGTTAAGGCAAATGAACTGGCAACAATGATATCCTCAGCTATGTCCAGGGAAGAACAAAGGTATATGGAGAGTAGCTTTGTTAACTACACAAGCTATGTAGGTGCTATTCACTCAATCTCCCTTAATTGTTTTGATTGTTGGTTAGAGGATATTTGGATAGTAGACTTAAGGGCTACAAACGATATGTGTTTTAGCCTTAACCTTATGATAAATTCTTTCAAACCAAGCCTTTTTACTATTGTCCATTAATGTAGTGAAAGCCTTTTAAAAATCTGTTTATTCACAAATAAATACTAGATAATCAGGCATTAAAGTTCATTGATTCAAATAAGAACATCAAAATTTGGAAGAAACTAGCTTTCAAGGAGAAAGATATTTTATTAATTCATAAGTTGCCTCAAGCCCTAAGGCTTACAGAAATTATACAAAAAAAGCCTCTAAAAACCCTTGAAGTCAAAATGTTGACTTTTCAAAAAGGAAAGAAATCAACAAATTATATAATTATGGTGGATCAGTCTTAAATGGTGCCTTAACAAAGCTTCCTACCAAAAGTAATTAAGGAAAAAAATTATAAAAAATGGAAAGAACGTATAAAGTAGCAAAAAAAAAAAAAAAATTTGCAAAAATGGAGGTAGAAATGAAAAAATTTGATCGAAAAATGACACACTTTACTGGTTAAAGGCTATGAGTTTGAATTGTTGTGATGTTTCCTATTGGACTAGGCCTAAGTCAAGCCATATTCCAGCACCACCAATAGCCCATTTCTTTGACTTTAACCCATTTGCGTGGTCAAACCAATTCAGAAATTCCATTGGTTTCAGGTCTACATCATTCATTTACTTGATAAAACCATTAATCAGGTATATCATATAGGAATATTTATTATAGAATCCACAATCACACTTACAAAAGTCTTGCATACACCACATTTTAGATTTAACCTCTTATCAATTAACAAAATAAAACATTCCAAAAACATTGAAATCACATTTTATGGTACACATTGCATTTTTTAGGGCTTGCTGACTGGTAAGGCACTGATAGTTGGAAGAGTGCATGCATGATTTTATATCTTGGATAGGAATAATTTTTTTTGTACATACCATTGAAAAATTTTAGTCTTAGGTTTCTGTTATTAAGAAAATTATTGTCCTGACAGAGAAACCACTCCTTTGTACCACTACTTTTAGTAATAAAAAGACTCTTTCCATTTCCTCTTCTTTATTACATAAGAGATTATGACACATTTCACAACGCAAGATGATACATCTTCCTATTTCCTTTTATTGCATATAAAATTCTAAAGATGTTTTTAATGTCTGTTCTTTAGCCAAGCAACATAGAAGTCCATTTCCTTAAAGTCAAATTCATAGTACTGAAATCTTTAAGTTGATTCACATAGATTTATAGGGCCCTTAAAATTGCCATTATGTCTTTACAATTGTAGATGATTAAAGTAGGGGAACTGGACCTTTTTATTGAGAGATAAGACTCAAACAATAATCTTTCTTAAGAAATTTGTTGCGATGATCAAAACACAATTCAATATCCAAATTAAGTAAATCAAAAGTGATAATGGACTAGAGTTGTTAAATACTCAATGTCGAACATTTATTTTTGAGGAAGGAATTCTTCATTAAAAAACTTCTCCATATACACTCCAACATAACGTTATACCCCATCTTTAGAGATGTGATAGTCCTAGGGCATAGGGAGACATAAGGTCACTTAAACTCGCACGACTCCTTATTTAATGTTACATTAGGTCTATCATTCATTAAACATATTCCCAAGATTATAACATGAAATATCAGTATCATATACCGAAAGTATACCCAATTTATACCAATATATTTTTAATATACTTAACATATAGCACATGTATACTATCCATATATGTATGACATACTTTTATTTATGGTCATTCATATTGCAAGTAGTTATTCACTTTAATAGTTATCATATATCAAGTGTAGTATCATGTTTAATTACAACGAAATATAGAATATTTAAATTATCCAAATTATCAAATTCTACAACCTTATTGACCATGGAGCTCTAAACCACATTCTTCAAATTACATGACCATTAAGATTCCACGAACCAGGATAAAACTTATAAAGCAAAATGATCCCAAGTGAAGGAATGATACTTGAGGATTACTTTCCTTGACCTTCTGTAGCACCTAAAAATTTAAAACACTAAGAGGTAAGACAAGCTCAGTGAGTATATGATAACTTGAAATAATGAATTAAAATGCTTAATAGTGTTGAATAGCAATGAAGGTTCAGTATTTTTCATCATCGATAAGGGATTAATTATTCAATGTGGAATCAATTATTCAATGAGGGATCAATATTGCATGAAGGATCAATATTCAATGAGAGATCAACATTGCTTAGTGATAGTGAGAATATCATTTATCAGTAGTTAAATACTCAATATCAATTTTTTTAGAAAAAATTAGCAATTCAGAAGTGGTGTGCTTTCCACATGTAAAACAATGGAGTGTTGGCTATTGCCTTGCTCATTCATAATGGTAATCAGAGCACAAGATTGATCAAGTCTTATAGCTAGGACCACCCCTCCTAGTTGAGGCGGATAATCTATTCCTATATAATGAGCCTTTCTACCATGTGCAAATAACTAATGTATAATCCACATTAGTAGGGGATTTCAGCTATAATAAGAGGAATTTCTATATCAAGTATCATGCATGTCATTTGGAACATTTGAATCTCATATATTAAGAAAATATCATATCATATGAATAGATGAATAAATGTAAATCTCATAGGAAAAAATGCATTGCTGTAACAAAATTTCAATGAGTGTGTCGCATGATGACACAATAAAATGTGGATGGCTCAATTATTAAAATGGGGATACGAGGAAAATTTAAGGGATGAACAATGCTCAATAAGGAATCTTATATCAATAATTCATTTATCTATTTTAAGAATTTAAGAACAATTAAAGTTAGGGTAGAGGATCATATGCACAAGGTATGATATCAATGGAGATTTGATAGTATTACTATAACAATTCTTTATAGATTCAAATATTGAATTAAAGAAATATCTCAGTCAGATGTTTACAAGTAATCAGGCAGGCATAATGCCCTTTCTGGAAGCTTTAGTATAAAGAATCAAGGTGTCATATATTAGTAAAGAGTTTAGAAACTTTAGGATTCTAATATGGAACATGATGATGATCAATAGTAAATAGATATAATGTTAGAATATCATGTACTAACCTCAATGCCTAAGCTTCTATGCATATAGATAGCACATATTGGACATTATGCTTCTCAATCTTTTGAGCACCTACTTGTCTTCATCTCCTTTTGGCTCTATAAACATTCATATCATTTCAAGTTATACTTTGAATATCATCAAACACTCATTCAACTTAACCTATTCTGTCCTTAGCTCTAGTGCTACTAAACCTACTCTAAGTTACATCAAATATCTAATATTGGATTCAAGTCATCATTTTCATCACACATGTGCACACATCATAAATTAAGCACACTAATGCTCAATTCCACATGGCGGATGAATAGGCCTAGAGCTTAAGTCCAATAATTTATTCACTTTTCCATAGCCTTATTGTCACATTCAATTAATTCATATAAAGAGTATTTCATGACCATATAAGGCAAGAAAATTATTTATGGATTCAATTCACAGATTGGTTTCGCATTCATTAATCTAACATGTATGCATGTGATATTATCTATTAATTCAATAAAAATCCTTTTAGGCATATAATCTTTATTTGGGCAGAACCTAATGAAAAAGGGAAAATAAAATCACACTCAAAATGCAAATTGGATCAACAATTGTTAAATTGACATATTCACAAGTTCAAGTCATCAATTAATTACATGAAACAATTTTTAGGTTCATAACCCTAAGGTAATTGAACCATAAATAAGAGGGAAAAAATCAAATTGCACACTCAAACATCAAGTTGGTTCCTTAAATATCAAATTGAAAATCTATAACTGAAAATACAAAAATGGCTAAAAACCCAATAAAACGATGAAATTTCACCTCAAGAGGGTAGGGCTAGTAATCCATCAGATTAACCAGTCTTGTTCAGTTCATTGTTTCCTTCAAAATGGGTACTGGCTCACCTCCTAATTCCACCAAAATTACTGTTGTGAACAGTGCCATCGAAAATAGACTGAAAACCAAAAATCTAAAATAAAAATTAGACAAATAACAAAAACTAAACACACTGTCAAATTAATTAAATAAAAATAAATCAAAACCTAAGAAGAATCAGTCCCTGGCAATGGCGACAAAATTTGATGCGTGTCGTAAACACCAAAATTAAACTATCTTTCTAAAAATATGAATTTTATAGAAGTGGTAAGTCTAGGTCGATCCATAGAGACTAATTTTTAATTATTGATTAAATTTAAATATCATCAAGTTGAAAGAAAAGGGTGGGTTTGATTTTTATATTTAAACTAGAGTTAAAGAAACAAATTTGAAATTTAAAGGATGAATCAAATTATAACACAACTTCAACTTAAGTGAAAATCATTCAACCAATTCATCTTATTATTCATTGACATTCAATAACTCTATCCTTTATTCAATTACTTGGCAAGAGATTCATCTACAAATAAGATAAATTTTAATCTTCCTTATATAAATTAAATTAAACCCAGCACTCAATTTAATCCAAATTCCTAAATGATTTGGTATTTAAGCAATCCTCATTGATTTAGAAATAGCCTTAAGATCAAGGAGAAATTAAGATGAACAACAATTTAACAAGTGAAAATTATTTAATTCATTCTATGTTTTCTTTGGATGAGCAATGAAAACTGGACTCATAATCATGTCACCTAATTGCTTCTTTAATCAATTATCATAACAATTATGGATTAAGATAATCAATCAAGCATTCAATCACATAGATTTACCAACTAATATGCATCTTAGTTATGCATCTATGCAATAATAAAAGTTTAACACAAAGAAACAATAGATAATCATATAAAGAAGAGAATTACAAACAAGAGTTAGGTCTCAAAATTTGATAATTGGATTGAATTATTCCCTTGAATTGAAAATAGAAAATTAGCCACTCATTATAGCAAAAGCACTAAAATTCAAAGAGAGTTTTGTATATTTGTGCAGCCAACCTCCTTGCCTTGATAAGAATAAGAAGTATTTATATGCCACCTCTTGAAAAACCCTTAAAATAACTTATAAAGTCTAATCATATTCCCAGCAAAATGTTTTGACCCAATTTCGAACTAGTTAAAGGCTAAATTTGAATTTGGGCTCTTTATCAAAGTTGTAGATCTAGAAGAGTAGTTTAATTTGGACTTTGAATTATTTGATTTTGATATCAGAAGTGCAAGACAAGCCCAATTTAATGCTCAATACTCAATCTGAAAATGCAAGTTCGGATTTGGTTTTCAGGCCTGATTTTGAAGCAATGTTTAAGGCCCTAAATGAACTTGGATTTTTTGCACATGAGATGTCCTCTTCAAAAGCTATAAAGACCACTTTCTTATTATGAAATGCTAAGGCTATCAAAACATTAATAGAAGCATTAGAGGTCGAATTTACGTAAGCTGAAATCTGCACTTTTAATTACAAATTCATATCAAAGACTCAAATCCAAACCTAATTTCGTAAATAAAACTAATCACATCACGGAAACAAATAAAATGTACTAAAACTAAATATAAAGGGATTAAAAATAATAAGTATTTAAATCTCATTAGGGTTTCCTCGAAGTCTAATCTCCGATTTTGTGCTAGCTCAAGTGTTTGGTAATAGAGTATTTTGCAGGGTTTGTAGGGTTGTTAGAAATAGCTGTAATGCAGATGTGACTTCTAATGTCAACACCACGGATTGATTATTACTTGATCTAAGAATGGAAGAGCTGAGCTGTTGCAATGCTGCATTGACATCAGTAAGTCCAATGTGACCTGTTACAAGGGTACGAGCCTTGTCCTAGTTATCAATTTCGGGATGAGTTCGATAACTTATGGGGGTTCTTGGGAAGGTTTTCTTAATCGTAATGACTGCTACCTCCCATGATGATGATCTTTGCTATGGATAATTTCTTGGAGATACAATTTGACTAATCGTTTCCTATAAACAATGCTAATTTGATCTGGCTGATTTTGACAAAATGAGAGTTAATTAGATGAACTAAACAGAATTTGATTGAATTAAATAAATTAAAGCGATGTTGAATTGAATAAGTTGATTTTCCCAGGGAATCTTATTGAGTGTATTTGAACTACCATGTGAATGAATCTGCCCTTTTCGGTTTTACAATTGAGATATTTATAGATAGTATGCCCTTGCTTGGATTGGACAAAGAGTATGAGATTCTAACTTGAACAGGACACTGAGTCTGTGTTCTCATTATTAGTTTGCTTTGTATTTATTATGCAAGTAAGGAATTGATTACTTTCTCTTTAGACTGGATCTTTATTGTTCACGTTCTGCTTGATAGGCCTAGGCCCAATCTTACATATTTTATCTGTCATATATATATATATATATATATACGGAAGGGGAGAGAAAAAGCACATTTACGTAAGAGTTCCTCACTAAATTCTTTTTAATTGTGCATTTATGATGGGTAATATAGTCATTTATTAATTAAATAATAAAATTATCTAATTATATTTAATTTATCTAATAAATAATGAATTTAATTAGAATAAGAGAATAATAAAATAATTATTATTTAATATATAATTAATTATATTTAATATCTAATTATAATTAATTTAAATAAGAAACGGTAAATTCAATTAGAATAAGCAAAGAATAAAACAATTCTTATTGGGTTAATTTCACTCATGGTCATTCAACATATGACTAATGCACATTATGATCACTCAATTCAATTTTGTAACAAAAATATCACTTAAGTTATACAAACTCTTTCATAAAAGCCATTCAGCCTAAATTCCATTAGTTTTTCCAACAGAAATCTAATGTTGAGGCCACGTAAGCATTTCTTAATCTAAAAAATACCACATCATATAACTCAAAATTAAATCTCTCCTCTCATGGGCTCTTAGCTATCTTTCTCTCTCCCTCTCAAAACATGACAAAAACAAATCAAAACAAAAGAACAAAAAAAATTAAATCTCTCCAGAAAATCAAAGAAATTAAGCAAATCAAATCTGTTTTGCGATGACTTATTAGCATCATCCTCACTTCAGTGTCAACTTCTAAGAATGATAATTTTTATATAAAATAATTATCACTAAGGATAGTATAAAAAGCTACAAAAAATTGAAGATTTACAAAATTTATTATTTTAGTCCCTAGGAACATTTGTAATTTTATATAAAAGAATTTTAAGTCGATGGTTCCAAAATCATCAAAGTTTCAATTGTTTTGATGGTGATTTTGTCATGACCCAGTTTCTGGGTGGTGACTATCTTAGAGTGTAGGGAGACTTAAAGTCACCTAAACCTGTAGAACACTAATGATCTTGTTGTCATTCTATAAGTCTTATTTAACCAGTTCTCCCTAGATCACAACCATGCCATTCACTACCAATTCCCAATCATTACTTAACTGTGTCATACATATGATTATAATATCAATCCTTGGTTATATACAAACATTTCCATACATTCTTAACTAATGTCATAGTTATACATATATATAATATAAGTGATCATTCACTGAAGATGTTTTAGCCAAAATAGAATATTTAAATAATGCCTTCAATCACCATGGAGCTCTAAACTATACATCCTTAAAATGATACGGGAAGTACCTTCACAACATCTACAATAAGTCCCAAGTGGGGAAAGCGTGACTTGGATTACATTGCTACTAATTCACCCTGACTTGAAAGATTTTAACAACTACAAAATGAGTATAACTGAGCAAGTACAAAATAATATAATGTATCATAAAAATAATGTGAGATGTTGTCAATTGGATTAATGTAGAAGGGCAATAGAATGATGTAATTTCAATATTGATCATATGAAATTTTAGGATGCATTTTAGCAGAAACAAGAGGGTTTTGGAAGCAGAAAGCTTCCTATACATAAAAGTTGGAGAGTGGCAGCCTAAGCCTTGCTCACTCATATATATCACATTACGTGAGATTGATTAGATCTCACGGTTAGGCATTTCCCCATAATAGAGGTTGGGTACTCTCGCCCTACCCACAGACTTATACCAAGTGCACATAGTTTGGTGTTTTTCCCCATACTAAGGGGGTTTTTGCTTTTCACGATATTCATGAAGGCATATTAAAAAACAACACCAAGTATTCAATAACAAGGAGTTGGGTTGTCAATCATTAGGCATGGAATGGTATCAATGAAAAGACTATTTATGTTTAACTTATCATATGAAAAGGATGTGACATTTAAAGATTTATATTCTATGGGCATCACAATTTTAATGTCCCCTTTGGGCATGCATCAATACTAGCATTTCAATTACTAGTTGTAAAGAATATGATGGTATTACATTACATTATTGAGTACTCACCTTAGCACCTATACTCCTAACCGTCACTTATTCTTGGTTAGTTCAAAGTCCTTCATGAACTTGAACAATTCCTTTGTCCTTTCCTTGCAGTTCTACACATCACATTTCAATCATATAGTAATTAATAATTATTGATATTATTAACTATGTCTTTTGCTTGTTGAGTGCTTTAACTTATGATAGAAACACTTTAATTGTATCATATACATATTTAATCTTATTCCTAATCAATTCTATACTAGAGTTTCTATCTGATTTAGGATTTCAATTTTAAGTATCAAAACCTCCCAATTGTTCCATAAACCCTAACTTGTCCCATCTATACCAAATTTGGGGAAAACTCTCAATTCTTATTAAACCTCCTACTTAGTTGTAAGGATGTGAAATTAAGCTAATACATAACACATATATTCATTCAATCATCATAATATCATGTTAAAATACTAAGTCCTTCTTTAGCCATGTTTCTATCTCAAAGTTTCTCCAAATTCAAATCATGTTCCCAAAGTTCAATTCAACCTTTCTAAATTATTTTCCTTCATCTAAAATCAATCAAAACACACCTTTGACATAACTTCTCTAGGATGGTCGAATCTTTCAAGCATGATGCCAAAGGAATTTCTTAAGTAACTTAACTACCATAATCAACCTTAAGGCATAAAGAGAAGAGAGTAGACATAATTTCTCATCTTGATTAGCTTAGCTTGCTAAAGTTCTTGTTTGAATGGGGATAAGGAATGCTTTTTCTATTAAGTGTAGAGTTTTGGTATAGAGAGAACTAAATGAAATTTCTCTACATCATTTTTGCTTATATAATTATAGCATTGGAAGCTAAAGATTCATCAAACTATATCTAAGGGCTAAGATTTAACTTGAGTGGAGGATGGAGATGGCATTAAGATGGATGGATAGGATTCTCTCTACAAAAGTGAGGGTCATCATAAAGGCTTAGGTGTTCCAATTGGGTTTTGACTCATATAAAGGAAGAGCAAGAATTCCACTTGGTTTAAAACTTGACTTAGTCAATTTTGGTGACTAATGAGCTAAACATCAAAGGCTCATTCTCTACACACATTTTGTCTATTGTTTTGGCTCACTATTTCTCTACAAAATTTTGAATGCTATCAAATTTAGGCCTAATTGGCCGGTCTCCGTATATAAAGTTTGGGCCCCTATTATATCAAGGCCTAATAACATGTCCATAGGCCCATTACAATTTGAAAGTTTTCCCCCTTCAATTCCTTTCCTCAATTTTCATTGTAACTTCCCAATTTACCTTTCCTAACTTCCTTACTCATACCCCTAACTATCATATGGGCTCTATCCAAGTCATTAGAACAAGGTTAATCATTATAAAATCATATGTTAAGCAAGCATCACAAATTGTATCATAAGGTTACTACTTATTCCTTTAACAATCTCATACCATGTCATCATGCTAAAATTTAGTCTCTTAGTATCACTTATTAAAAAGTCATAAAACATTCAGATATTACATTTTACCCCCCTTAAGAAAAATTTGTCCTCAAATTTTAAGAATTTACTTGTCATTGGTTGAATAATTGAGGATACTTTCGAAGCATGTCGTCTTCGCTGTCCTAAGTACATTCTTCTACATTATGATTGTACCATTAGACTTTGACCATGGGGATTTCCTTGTTAAGAAGTCTCTTCACTTGGCGATCCAATATAGCAATTGGGGTTTCTTTATAAAAAAGGTCTTGTTTAACCTCAATTAACTATGGTTGCAGCACATGTGATGGGTTAGAAATGTACTTTCTTAACATCAACATATGAAACACTAGATGAACATGTTCCAACGTTAGAGGCAGTGCTAACCAGTAAGATACTTCTCTGTCTTTGTTAAGAATTTTGAAAGGTCTAATGAAGCACGGGGATAACTTTCCCTTCTTACCAAACCTTATCACTCCTTTCACAGGGGAGACTTTCAAGAAAACATTGTCACCCACCATGAAATGAACATCTTTACTCTTAGGATCAGTATAGCTCTTTTGACGACTAAAAGCAGTCTTTAATCTTTCTTGAATCATCTTCACCTTCTCAGTAGCTTTCTTAATCATATCTAAAGCTTCTGGATACTTCTCACCCATTTCAGTCCAATAAATTAGAGATCGACATCTTCTACCATATAGTGCCTCGTATGGTGCCATTCCTATAGAAGAGTGATAACTATTGTTGTATGCAAATTCAATATGTGGAAGGTACTTATCCCAACTCCCTCCAAAATCTATTACACACATATGAAGCATGTCCTCCAAAGTCTATATTATTCTTTCAAACTGCCCATCCGTTTGTGGGTGAAAGGCCGTACTAAAATTGAGTTGTGTACCCAATGCTTCTTGTAACCTTTGCCAGAATCTTGATGTGAATTGGGTCCCTTTATCTAAAATGATGGAAAGTGGGATCCTATGTAGCCTTATAATCTCATTAATATAGATTCAAGCATACTGGGCTATCGAATATGACGTCTTCACTTCAATGAAATGTGCAAATTTCATCAGGTGATCCACTATCATCCATATGGAATCATATCCTTTGACCGTCTTGGGTAAACCCACCATGAAATCCATGGTAATCCATTCTCATTTCCACTCTGGTAAGCTTATTTCTTGAAGCAACCCATATGGTTTTTGGTGCTCAAACTTCACTTGCTGACAAGTGAGATAAGATGCCATAAAATTCACTATGTCCTTCTTCATTCAAGGCCACCAATAATTACTTTTTATATCATGGTACGTTTTTGTAGCACTTGGGTGTGTACTGTATAGAGTTTGATGTGCTTCTTTAAGGATTTTCTCTCTCAATCCCATCATGTTGGGTACACATAATTGATCTCTACACTTCATGATGCCTTCTTCTACTCAAAATTTCGAGGCTTGTTCTTTCTCTATGTCTTGAAAAATTCTCATTAATTAGGGGTCTTGATTTTGCGATGCTTTTATTTCGTCAAGGAGTTTAGGTCTTACTTGAAAGTGAGAAAGTAGCACTTGTGATTCATCTATTTCCAATTGTAAGCCTTCCTCAAACATTTTCTTCAAGTCTTTTATTATTGGCCTCCTTTGCATAGCAATATGCGAAAGGCTACCTACGGACTTCTTACTCAATGCATCTGCTATAACATTAGCTTTACCGAGATGGTAAAGTATTTGATAATCATAGTCTTTTAACAATTCCACCCACCTCCTTTGTCTTAAGTTTACATCTCTTTGCTTTTATACTGGAGGCTTTTATGATCCGTATAGATCTTACATTTCTCCCTATACAAGTAATGCCTTTATATCTTTAAAGTAAAGATGATTGCTGCCATTTCAAGAGGGTAGTTCATCTCATATCACTTTAATTGTCTAGATGCGTAAGCAATAACTTTCCCATGTTGCATCAACATGCACCCTAGACCAATTCTAGAGGCATCACAGTATATGGCAAATCCTTTGTTTCCCTTAGGAAGTGCCAATACAGGGGCTATGATCAAGCATTTTTTAAGCTTCTGAAAACTCTCTTCACAAGGTTCATCCCATTTAAACTTAACTTGCTTTCTCATAAACCTTGTCAACAGTACTGCTATCTTCGAAAAATCTTTTATAAAGCGACGATAGTACCCTGCCATACCCAAGAAACTCCTCACTTCAATAACAGTTGTAGGTCGAGGCTAATTTGTCACCACTTCTACTTTCTTAGGATCTACCTTGATTCCTTCTCTACTCACTATATGACCAAGGAAGCAAATTAGTTCCATCCATAAATCACATTTAGACAGTTTAGCGTATAGTTTATATTCCCTTAGAGTTTGCAACACTATTCTTAAGTGCTCATTGTGTTCCTTCTTACTTCTTGAATAAATCAAGATGTCGTCAAAGAATACAATCATAAATTTGTCCAGAAACGGCATAAACATTCGATTCATCAAATCCATAAAAGCCGCTAGCGTATTTGTCAACCCAAATGGCAGTATGGTGAAATTGTAATACCCATACCTTGTTCTAAATGCAGTCTTGCAAATGTCCTCTGATTGGATCTTAAGTTGATGATAACCCGATTGCAAATCTATCTTAGAAAGTAACTAGCCCCTTGTAACTGATCAAACCAATCATCAATCCTAGGTAGATGGTATTTATTCTTCACAGTCACTTTATTTAACTGCCTATAATCGATACACAACCTCAAAGACCCATCTTTCTTCTTTACAAACAGGATGGGAGCACCCTAAGGAGAACTACTTGCCCTAATAAAACCTTTATCAAGTAGATCCTGTAACTAGACTTTAATTCTTTTAACTCTAAAGGTGCCATTCGATAAGGTGGTATCGAAATTGGCTAGGTTCCTGGCAAGAGTTCAATTGTAAATTCTATCTCCCTATCTGGTGGCATCCTGGGTAAATCTTCAGGAAACACATTTGGGAATGCATCTACTACCAGTATCTTATTAATAGATTCTTTTACCTTCGTAGTGTTTACAACATGCGCTAAATACGCTTAACAACCTTTCCTTAACAATCTTTTTACCTCGACAACTGAAATAAAATTCATAGTAATGCTCTTGATAGTCCTCGTCCTTTAGTATCCATGGAGTGTAGTCTTATCGAGATGATTTGCTCTTGTCATCTCTTACGGATGCAACATTTGATGCCACTTCTAGAGCAGTGCTTTCAGCCTTGGGATCTTAGCCCCTCTTGTTCTACTCAATAGGGTAACATCTGAGTCACAACATTAATAATACTTACTCTTAGTTCATCCCATGCATGTCTCATTACACAAGTTATATATGTGCATATACTGTATATCATTTATTTCCTTACTTATGCATATGCAAATCAATTCATTTTTTTCTTTTAAATATCCTTCACAATACCATCAAAGAATACATATATATCACCCTGAAAAATCTTATCACAAAACACAAATAAGAGAGATTCACAAAAGGGCTAAATAGGATTATCTACTCAACATTTACATCCTTAAATATATTTAACTAAACTAACATTTAAGTTCACATGGCTGAACCCACGGCTGGGGTTCCAGTCATGCTAAAACTCATCTTCTCCCATGGGTGGAACCTTTACCATGCCTCTACCCATGTTAGGCTATTGGATGAGTTTCCAAATTGCCCCTTATCACACAGTTGAAATCTCAGCTGTATGGCCACCCATGGCTGCCCAACTTCTAACTTAAAATTTTTATTCTTTACCTTAAGTAATTTCCCTATCCATTCTCAATTTAGGAGCTAATTTCTCCTCAAATTCAATCAATTCATATAAGAATTAACTCTTTACTCAATAAGATTTATTTCCTTATAACCCATTCAACATTTGTACATCATATATACACAAAAAGACTTACATATATATACATACATCCTACGAGCTACTTTTCATTCTACACTACTTTTTTTTTACATATATATACATGCCACTATTTCACCAAAATCTCTACTCACAAAAAGGTCTATTCTTCTTTCTATCTCCTCATTCTTTGAATTCCTTTCATCATTCTCTGTTTCACTTTCTTTGGGACCCACATGCCTACGACTTGTTGATAACTATGAAGGGGATACCACACACCTTTTAATAGGACATTCTTCTTCTGAATGATCCAATCTTCCATAAGCCACACATAAGCATTCGAGAAATCCTGGCATAACATCACGGAGATGTGGAAGTGGCTTTGCCTCCAGATAGTGATACATTTGCCTAACTAGAGCAAATTCCCATTTAACACTTCTCACCACCCTTTTTAAGCTTCGTACTTCCTCCCTCAACATTTGAAGTTCCTGCATAGCTTCTTCATATTGTGCTTTCATTCTCACTACCCAAACTGGATCGAGATCTTCTTCTAGATCTATCTCTTTAGGCTCAGGCAAAGCAGCCGAGGCGGCATATGATACTTCCCTTTCTCTAACAGGGTTACGGATTTTTGGCATCTATATCCACAATTAAGCAATATAGCAAATAAGAATATGATAGCACAATAACATGTATATATAAAGCATAAAAGTAAAGAATAACTTAACACCTACTATTAATGCAGATCTAACTTAATAATACTATTCAATAACGAGATGGATTCTATGCTCCATGGTTTAACCTATCATTCATATAATTATTAAGCCTAAACAAGACTTAAACCTTTAGCTCTGATGCCAACTTTGTCATAACCTAGTTTCTGGGTAGTGACTGTACTAGAGTTTATGAAGACTTAAAGTCACCTAAACCCATAGAACACTAATGATCCTATTGTCATTTTATAAGTCTTATTTAACCAGTTCTCCCTAGATCGCAACCATGCCGTTCACTACCAATTCCCAATCATTACTTAACTGTTTCATACATATTATTATAATATCAATCCTTGGTTATATACAAACATTTCCATTCATTCTTAACTAATGTCATAGTTATACACATATATAATACAAGTGATCATTCACTCAAGATGTTTTAGCCAAAATAAAATATTTACATAATGCCTTCAATCACCATGGAGCTCTAGACTATACGTCCTTAAAATGATATGAGAAGTACCTTCACAACATCTACAATAAGTCCCAAGTGGGGAAAGCGTGACTCAGATTACATTGCTACTAATTCACCCTGACCTGAAAGATTTTAACAACTACAGAATGAGTATAACTGAGTGAGTGCAAAATAATATAATGTATCATAGTGTGAGGCCTCGCACGAGCACCGACCCACTACTAGAGGGAACCGGAATGCTCATTCGGATTTAGACTCACGATGGAACCCTCGGGTTTGGATTTGGTTGATTTTGAAAAATATTTTTTTGGGAGTCGCCACCCTAATTTATTTTTAAATGGGAAAATTAAGGAAAAACCCATTTGACTCCAATTCATCAATTTTTGATTTAATTTGCCCATAGATAAAATCATTAGCCTCTAACCAGGTTGAGGTCAGGGACTAGGTTTTTGGTTTTAAATAATCAAAATTTGGCTCTTAAGTTTAATTTGACTTGAAAATTGGATTTCATGAATGATATTTACAAAATGATTTTAAAGAAAATGCATGAATATGGCAAAATATCAACTAATGGTGAAAATAAAATATTTACAAATTAATTAAAAAAAGAAAAAAGAGGGAAAAAAGATTGATTGGGATTTGGATTTGAGGCTTGGATTTAGATTCCAAACATGCCTACGCACCCCATTGAATAGGGATCAAAACTCACGTAGTTCATTCCACTGTTAAGTGGAGGGGTTTAAGAGTTGATCAGATTGGTTGATTTGATTTGGGTTTGAGAGGAAAAGGCTGATACCTTGACTTTTGGTGGGTTAAAAGTTTTACCGGACCGAAGTTCTGTTTTATCGGGACGGGGTGATTGGATGGATTGGAAGATTAATTAATTAATTAAAATGATTAATTAATTAATATGATGAAAAGGATGGATGGATTAATTAATTAATTTGGATGAAAAAGTGGATTAAGAAAAAGGATTAATTTGATTTTGAAAAAAAGTGATTAATTAATTAAAAGGATTAATTAATTAATTTGGATGAAAGGTGAATTAAGAAAAATGATTAATTTGATTTTAGAAAAAAAGTGATTAATTAATTAATTAAAAAGATTAATTAATTAATTAATTAATTTTAGTTTAAAAAAAGAGTTTTAGTTAATTAAAAAGATTAATTAACTTGGTTAGGGTGAGATAATTAATTAATTAAAAAGATTAATTAATTAATTAGAGAGTGATTGGAGGGAGAAGAAGAGAGGAATTTGAGGATAACAATCTACTCAAATTCAAGAGGTGTGTTGGAATGAGAAGTGAAGGGGGGTATTTATAGGAAAAGTGAGTGAAGATAGTTTAGGTAATGAAAATGTGAAAAGACCATGAGGCTTAGGGCTAGAAATGGCTGAAAATTGGACTGAAAGGGGTAAAACGGTCATTTTCTACACAGGTGGGGCCCATAGGGACCAGAGCTCATAGAGCCTGGTGCGGCGCTGCACCAGGCCTGTGTGGCGCCGCATTAGGCATTTGCGGCAAGCCGCACAAAGGGCATGCGATGCCGCACAGCTTTGATGCGGCGTCGCACGCCACATGGCACTGGCACATTTTTTGAGGCAGTTCTTTTTTTTTTTAGAGATTGGTTATTGGTATGGAGTTTGAGAAATTTGGATACCTAGTGGCAATGTAAATTAAGTATAAAAAATTTTCTTTCGAGGGCGCTACCCCCGAACCCCTGCCCGTTAATAGCTCCGCGCAATGAGTTAAATTCAACAAGTGCTAAGGCTGCGATTGGATGCTGAGGGTGTAAAATTAAGGGTTCACAGTTGCCCCCTCATCAGAATTGGCTTTGAATAAAAGGTGATTCTGATGATAGTGAATGTTGGGAAGAGGTGCCATGTCAAACTTTGGGCTTGTGTATTCTTGTCATGTCCTTTGGGAGGAGGACCTCTAGCATAAATAAAACTTTATCAATGGCTATCTGTTCGGTCTTGACATTGGTTAGGAAAATGGTCTCGGTGAATTTTAATTAAGGCTATCTATTCGGCCCTAATGTTGGAGATGAAGAATGTTTAGAGCGAATCTCAATCAAGGCTATCTGTCCAGCCTTAATGTTGGAGATAGAGAAAGTTTGGTGAATTTCAATCAAGGCTATCCGTTCGGCCTTAATGTTGGAGATAGAGAAGATTTAGAGTGAATTAAGGCTATCTGTCCATCCTTAATGTTGGAGGTAAAGATGATCTGGAGTAAATTTCAAACAAGGCTATCTGTCTAGCCTTAATGTTGGAGGTAAAGAAGATTTGGGGTAAATCTCAATCAAGGATATCTGTTTGGCCTTAATGTTGGAGGTAAAGAAGATTTTGGATAAGATCTTAATCAAGGCTATCTGTCTGGCCTTAATGTTGGAGATAAAGATTTGGGTAAATATCAATTAAGGCTGTTGGCCTTAATGTTAGAGATAAAGAATAATCAAGATTACTTTTCTGGCCTTAATGTTGGAGGTAAAGATGATCTGGGGCAAATCTCAATTAAGGCTATCTGTTCGGCCTTAATGTAAAGAAGATTTGGGTAAATCTCAATCAAGGCTATCTATTTAGCCTTAATGCCAAAGGTAAAGATGATTTTGGACAAGATAATTTAGTGAAAAGAGAGCCTCGACCTGTGGTGAGTCGGCCCATGAGATTTTGAGGAAGAGCCTCGGCTTATGGCGAGTCGGTTCAAAAGATTTTGGTTGTGCCAAAGAAACTTGGGCTTCTGAATGTGAAGGCCTTTCAGAAGGCTCAAAGGAACTTTGTTGGGAGCAGAGGGACTCTGGAAATCACGCTTCGTTGATTAGATCTGAAAAGGTATCATTTAGCTTCAAAGAGACACTGGTCAGTTTTAAGAGGTATCAGTCAGCTTTGAGGAAGTACTGGTCAGTTTTAAGAGATGTCAGTGAGGCTATTAGCTCAGCTTATGTATGATAGTGCATGATTGTAGATTATTGCATAGATGCTAGTGCACAGATGATGCATGTATGTTTCAGAATTCATAGACTTTTTGCTTGACTTTTATGCCATGTATGATTTCTGGTGATGCTTGTAATGAATGGTTGCATTGATGTATGAGGGCAGATTCGCTCAGTTACTTTGTGAATGTAATGCATCTATAGACTGAGAAACTCGATAAGGTTGAGAAACTCAACTTGGGTTGGTATAAGATGGTTACCATGGTGGTATTACTAGGAGTTCGAGGGGTTGCTTCAAATTTTGTAATCTGGTGGCCCATGGTTTCTATTTTGGTGCTGCTAAGGAGGAGCTGCACCTATTCTAAGGAGATAGGGAATATGGCTTGGCTACAACTCAAAGACAACTCTGGTGGTGCCAGAGTCCAAAGTCTGGCATTTTTTTAAATTTTTCAGGAGTTTTTTGACTTGCCTCAGGATGTTGCAAGCCAAATGATGGTTGGTTATAGTTAAGTGAATTTGACCACTGTGATTGAAAAGTTTCATAATTCCGGTGACCAGGGGGTATAAGGGGTGCAGAGGCTCAACATGAGGACCTTGATTTTCTGTTTGAGTGTCAGTTACGGGTTTATTGATTGGGGTGACACCACAGTTGCAGATGGAACAGAAGCATTTTATGGTTAGAGCTGTGCTGGCAAAGACACTGATGAGCCTTAATTGCTTTGTTAAGGATTTAGAGAGATGAACTGTCCTGCCAGTTATTCTTCGGTGAGAAAAATTTGTCTGTTCTTCCCCTTTTTGCTTTGGGTGCTGTATGGATGTTTGTTTTAGGTTTTGGGTTATCTCGAAAGTGTGGCTGATGGATCATTTTCAGGTGGTGGCTCATGCTTTTTAGTCTGCTCATGCTTTCTTGATACTCGGTCAGAGATCAGATAGGATGATTACTTGCTACTTGCCCCCATAAGACACATTTTTAGCATTACCAATTGTAGAGGATTTGATCTCTCATGATCGGGAGCCATGGGTGTCGAGTGGTTTGCCTGTTGGGCTTGGTTTGAATGACTTTCCACTAGGGAGTAAGGGTCTTGAGGCAGATGGGACAGACTTAGGACATGCCTCTAGCTTTTCTTTCTTAGAGTTTGTGCAGATCATACCTTTCATTGCTAAAGTTATCACGTGATGACTGGCTGAGGAGTTATCATGCTGTTTATTTTGGGATTTTACTTGGGATCATAGAGAGGTTGATAAAGGTGGTTTTGCCAATTGAGAAAGAGTACCAAGTTGCCCTGCGGAGGGTGACATAACTGAGGAAGGATGGGCTGCAAGAGAAGCCATTGGTGGAGCGAGGACTGCAACATAAACAGAGAGGTGACTCAATCTTTGAAGGAGACTCGAGGATCTATTGGAAGTGCGACACCATGGCTTACAGTAGTGACTCAAATAAGGATATTATGATAGACTTTGACTTTAATGAGGACACAAGAGATTTTCATCTCAAGAGGTACAAGAGGAATGGCTAGGCCATGACTTCAGACGTGACCTTTTTTTTTTTTGAAGTAATTACAGGTTGACAGGACTACACGAAACATGATAAGCTATAGACGACAATGAAAGGGCTATCCTTGATGATGGGTTTGTATTTTGCAAGATTTCATCATCACTAAATGAGACATCTTTTATTTTTGCTATAATTTTTGTCTAAGTCGCCCTTTCAAGTTCTTAGCTAAGCGAGCATTCTCTTCTTTTTCGTTTTCTTTTTTTTTTTTTTTTTTGTTTAGGTAAAAGAATCAAGTGAATGATGTACTAGGCACAAAGAAAATGAGAATGTGATACAAACAAAATATTTTATATTATGATTTGGACAGCACCCAAATCGGGCTGTCTACATATCCCTTACATCACTTTTCTGTCGGTTATTTCTTTTAGGAAGAATCAGGTCCACGTAATTCTGATTACATACGCATGAGAAATAAAAATGAAATGCATATGTCATCTTTGGATGATGTATCATTTCAGTTGATCTAGGTTGCCAAGATGGGAGAATTCACTTTCGTCCACGCCCGTGAAGATAGTGTATCTGTCGAATAGGATCTTACTATTTTGTCTTCATTCTCCATAGCTTCTTCTTGGTAGGCTTCTTGTATGTCAGGATCTTATAAACTGTGATGCTTGAAGTATCCCTATCATGTCCTTGTCTTTGTGCATAATAGCTCATGATCTTTTTCACTATTGTCATGCAGATGCAATGTGTGAGATTTTTTTTTTTCTGTGCCCTAATTAGTTGATCCTTTTGCCTTTTTTATTTTTTTTATTTTTGAATTTTTTGTTCTTTTTTTTTTTTTTTTTGTAAGATGTCCCATTTAAAGATAAATTAAAAAAAATTAATGCAAATTAAAAAAGCTCAAAATTTTATTACTGAAAATAGAGTCCCATCACGAGTACATTAAAGTATAAGCTGAAAAGGCAAAATATAGACCCTGACAGGTAAGACCTGACAGACTCAAATTCAAAGAAAGACTTGACAAAAACAGACTCAAAAAACTCTGACGCAAATTGTGACTCAGACAATGACTAAAATGACTTGGACATAGACTCGAAGGACTTGGATAGGCGCACAGCAGGGCAAAATTCTTCTCAAAGTACTAATTATCAGGTGAAGCTTGAGATGGTCTCAATGATTCAAAAAAGGATTAGTGGTGGTGTTAGACTTTGGATTTGGGAGCAATGATGTCTCCACTGTCGATGAGGTCTTGGATTTTATGCTTCAGAACCTGGCATGCATCAGTTTTATACCCTGGCCCTTAATGAAAGTTGCAGTGCTCATTAGCATTATAACCCTTGGGCATGGGGTTTGGAGGAGGTCGCGGATCTAAAGGCTTAATCATATTAGCCTCTAGGGCTTTCTTGTAAACGATGCTAAGGGGCATACCTAGCTCAGAGAAAGTCCTCCTTGTTTCTAACTTCATCGGCTGGTGACAGGACACAACATTTACCTCTCCCTCTCTTTGGGTGGTGTCGGTGGGGTTCTTGTGACATTTACAGGATTCATCCTTGATTCATCCTGATTGAATCAAATCCTCAATCTTGGTGGTAGTGGCAATGAGAGCTTTGAAGTTAAGGAGGTATTGAGTTTGCAAATGAGCCTGATATTGGGGGAGGAGGTTTTTGATAATGATGTCAATTTGCTCTACTTTAGATGGACAGTTCACTATTTGAGCCGCTTTTGTCCTCCACCTTGTAAGGAACGTAGTGAAGGATTCTCTTGACCCTTGTTTGGTGGTTTCCAAATCTCGATGGGTGACATCCACCTCGATGTTGTAGTGGTATTGTTTGACAAATGCATTAAATATGTCATCCCAAGTCTTTTTGTGATTTTTATCGAGATCTAGTAACCACTTAATAGCAGCTCAAGTCAATGACTATTGGAATAACTGAGCAAGGAGCTCGTCGTCTGCATCGAAAGGTCTCATGGCACCCACATACATCTTGAGATGAGTTTTGGGACATGTGGTGCCATTAAACTTATCCATGATTGGCATTTTGAATTTTGGTGGAACTCGTGCATTTGGGAAGAGAGCTAAGGAGTCGACATCTATCATGTCTTTGTGCTTTTTGACATTTTTGAGCATTTTTTTCGTGACCTCAACTTTCTCCATCAATTTCTTAGCTTCGGGAAAGCTAAAGAAATCTCCACTTTGAAAATGATTCATAGTGGGAGAGGGAGTGGTTGTGTTTAAGTTCATGGTAAGAGTGGTTGGAGTCTCAGGTGCTTTCTCTTTATTGGTGAGATCGATAATGGGAGGAGTGAAAGTAGGGGCATGGCTAGTCCCGGCTTGGGCAGATGTAGTCTCAACACGAGCAGGAGAGGAAGTGACAGTGGCATTGGTCATTTTCTTGACCTCATTGATGATAGACTGGCGTTGGGAGTTAAGGGTATCAGTAAAGGTGGCAGACTGGGCATTGAGGGCATTGGTGAAAGTTTCAGCTTGGGTCTGAAGAGCAGTGGTGAGTACAACTTGAAAAGTTACCTCTTGTTTCTTGAGAAGGCTGGTGAAAAAACACTCATGGCGTCTTGATCGAAGTTGAAGGTATTGGCCATTGGTACCTTGAAACAGAAAACAGACAAAAAAAGGGGTAAGAAAATAGAATTGTGAAGAAAAAATAGCATGAATATGAAGGTATGTCGAGAAAAGGATTCCCTCCACATGGTTGGTTATCGGGTTTATATATTGACAGGGTGAGTGTGTGAGGTATTTTGGGATAACAGACCACCGGTTTGGGTCTTTAAGCTGTTTGAGGGTTGACCTTATTTGAGCTTCTCATGTTGTATATGCATGATCATGTCGTGATATATGCTGAAAAAGTTTCATGAACATGCGAGAGTATTGATTATTACGGTCTATGGAACCTAAGGTCAAAGGCTAAGGCGACTATATGCACAACGGTAAATGGTGGTTTGATTTAAAGGTCCCCGTCTCACTAGAGCATCGATATACCTAACAACATGTAAGGCAAGGAGTCTCGCGTGGGTCCAACAGTACTGATTGCTCGTTACACCACCGAAATGATTGGGAATTCATCGCAGGGTGGAATGCTTTCGCTATCTCCCAACATACTCAAAGAGAGTTGTCGAGCCAATGTTACTTGCCATCCAAAAAGTTTCCCTAAAGCTAAGGTTTAAGCAATGAGTCTTTATTATGCAAAGTGATGCATGAAAGTCAAATTATACTTAATGAGCCAAAAGGAGATTATTTTGGAAAAAATTTTCTTAACCAAATAGTAATCCTCTTATCTTCCTTTTTATTAAAAAAAAAAAAGGTGGCAACCAGTCCCTAGTGGAGTCACCAGCTGTGAGGCCTTGCTCGAGCACTGGGCTGGTCCGCTAGAGCGAACCGGAATGCTCATTCAGGTTTAGACTCACGATGGAACCCTCGGGTTTGGATTTAGTTGATTTTGAAAAATATTTTTTTGGGAGTCGCCACCCTAATTTATTTTTAAATGAAAAAATTAAGGAAAAACACATTTGACTCCAATTTATCAATTTTTAATTTAATTTGCCCATGGATAAAATCACTAGCCTCGAACCAGGTTGAGCTCAGGGACTAGGTTTTTGGTTTTAAATAATCAAAATTTGGCTCTTAAGTTTAATTTGACTTGAAAAATTGGATTTCATGAATGATATTTATAAGATGATTTTAAAGAAAATGCATGAATATGGCAAAATATGAATGAATGGTGAAAATAAAACATTCACAAATTAATTAAAAAAAGAAAAAAGAGGGAAAAGAGATTGATTGGGATTTGGATTTGAGGCTTGGATTTAGATTCCAAACGTGCCTATGTGCCCCATTGAATGGGGATCAAAACCTACGTAGTTCATTCCACTGTTAAGTGGAGGGGTTTAAGAGTTGATCAGATTGATTGATTTGATTTGGGTTTGAGAGGAAAAGGCTGATACCTTGACTTTTGGTGGGTTAAGAGTTTTACCGGATCGAAATTCCGTTTTTTCGGGACTAGGTGATTGGATGGATTGGAAGATTAATTGATTAATTAAAATGATTAATTAATTAATATGATGAAAAGGATGGATGGATTAATTAATTAAAAAGATTAATTAATTAATTTGGATGAAAAAGTGGATTAAGAAAAAGGATTAATTTGATTTTGAAAAAAAGTGATTAATTAATTAAAAGGATTAATTAATTAATTTGGATGAAAGGTAAATTAAGAAAAATGATTAATTTGATTTTAGAAAAAAAGTTATTAATTAATTAATTAATTTTAATTTTAATTTTAATTTTAATTTTAATTTTAAAAAAAGAGTTTTAGTTAATTAAAAAAGATTAATTAATTTGGTTAGGGTGAGATAATTAATTAATTAAAAAGATTAATTAATTAATTGGAGAGTGATTGGAGGAAGAAGAAGAGAGGAATTTGAGGATAGCAATCTACTCAAATTCAAGAGGTGTGTTGGAATGAGAAGTGAAGAGGGGTATTTATAGGAAAAGTGAGTGAAGGTAGTTTAGGTAATGAAAATGTGAAAAGACCATGAGGGATAGGGCTAGAAATGGCTGAAAATTGGACTGAAAGGGGTAAAACGGTCATTTTCTTCATAGGTGGGGCCCACAGGGACCAGAGCTCGTAGAGCCTGGTGCTGCTATGCAGCGCCGCATCAAGCATTTGTGGCGTGCCATACAAAGGGCATGCGGCGCTGCACATCTTTGACGCGGCGCCGCATGCCATGTGGCGCTGGCATATTTTTCGAGGCAATTCTTCTTCTTTTTTTTTTTTTAGAGATTGGTTGTTGGTATAGAGTTTAAGAAATTTGGATGCCTGGTGGCAATGTAAATGAAGTATAAAAAATTTTCATTCGAGGGCGCTGCCCCTGAACCCCTGCCCACTAACCGGATAGCGGGACCACCGTAATAGCTTCGCGCAATGAGTTAAATTCAGCAAGTGCTTAGGCTGCGGTTGGATGCTGAGGGTGTAAAATTAAGGGTTCACACATATAAATAATGTGAGATGTTATCAATTGTATTAATATAGAATGGCAATAGAATGATGTAATTACAATGTTGATCATGTGGAATTTTAGGATGCATTTTAGCAGAAATAAGAGGGTTTTGAAAGCAGAAAGCTTCCCATACATAAAAGTTGGAGAATGGCAGCCTAAGCCTTGCTCACTCACATATATCACATTATGTGAGACTAATCAGATCTCATGGTTAGGCTTTCCTCCCTAACAGAGGTTGGGTACTCTCGCCCTACTCGCAGGCTTATACCAAGTGCACATGGTTTTGTATCTTTCCCCATACTAAGGGGGTTTCTGCTTTTCATGATATTCATGAAGGCATATTCAACATCAACACCAAGTATTCAATAGCAAGGAGTTGGGTTGTCAATCATTGGGCACAAAATAGTATCAATGAAAAGAAAAAGATGTGACATTCAAAGGTTTATATTCTATGGGCATCACAATTTCAATGTCCCCTTTGGGCATGCATCAATACTAGCATTTCAATTATTAGTTGTAAAGAATATGATGGTGTTACATTATATTATTGAGTACTCACCTTAGCGCCTATGCTCCTAATGGTCACTTGTTCTTGGTTAGTTCAAAGTCCTTCACGAACTTGAACAACTCCTTTGTCCTTTCCTTGTGGTTCTACTATGATAAAAACACTTTAATTGTATGATATACATGCTTAATCTTATTCCTAATCAATTCTGTACTAGATTTTCTATCTAATTTAGGATTTTAAGTATCAAAACCTCCCAATTATTCCATAAACCCTAACTTGTCCCATCTATACCAAATTTGGGGAAAAGTCTCAATTCTTTATCAAACCTCCAACTTAGTTGTAAGGATGTGAAATTAAGCTAATACATAACAAACATATTCATTCAATCATCACAATATCATGTTAAAATATCAAGTCCTTCTTTAGCCATGTTTATATCTCAAAGCTTCTCCAAATTCAAATCATGTTCCTAAAGTTCAATTCAACCTTTCTAAATTATTTTTCTTCATCTAAGATTAATCAAAACACACCCTAGACATAACTTCCCTTAGATGGCTGAATCTTTCAAACATGACGCCAAAGGAATTTCTTAAGTAACTTAACTACCATAATCAACCTTAAGGCATAAAAAGAAGAGATCAGACATAATTTCTCACCTTAATTAGCTTAGCTTGCTAAACTTCTTGTTTGAATGGGGATAGAGAATGCTTCTTCTATTGGGCATAGAGTTTTGGTGTAGAGAGAACTAAACGGAATTTCTCTACATCATTTTTGCTTATATAATTATGGCATTGGATGTTGAAGATTCATCAAACTATATCTAAGGGCTAAGATTTAACTTGAGTGGAGGGTGGAGATGGCATCAAGATGGATCGCTATGATTCTCTCTACAAAAGTGAGGGTCATC